>JTDE01000740.1:59284-93224 GCA_014338405.1 Paragonimus skrjabini miyazakii
CAAGTATTCGAATCTTTAGTCGAGTAACACTACGCGGAAATCAAGTTTATCTATGTGGCTTCAGTATTCGTGTAAAGAACCTCCACCTCTTTCTGTTTGTTAATCGCAGTAGAACACATTCCATCCATTACACATTTGTGTGAACAGTATAGAATTATAACAGTAGACCTTGCGCTTAAATGCCTACTTTATACACCGCTGTGACAATACATTTGCTGTCAAATGACCAGTTGTGACACCGCATATGAATTGTCTCCATGGTTTTCAAGTTCAACATCACCACAAGAGCGTCGTTTTCTTGTTAGCTTTCCAACCACCGAAGGCATGGAATCGCGCCCGTTCCTTGCCGTATGCCTTTATTTCAAAAAGCAACGATTAAAATCAGACGATACTCTTTGCTCAGTTGCCTGACTGACTGTAAGGCTGCGATGTGACCCAAAGATCATGACGCTGCTGAAACCATGTACACGACGTTAAATATATGCATCCCCGAATGTCTCTCGAATCTACGTTTGAAGCGTTTTGTATCGGCCAACGGTATTTTCAGATCAAATGAACTTGAACGCTTTTTTTGGGTGAATCTGTGTATGTGTGTGTAAGGGTGGAACTGACAGTTTTTCTGATCTTTTCTGCTAACTTGGTGTGGTGGTCAGGCTTGTGTGCTGTTTTGATCTGGTGAGTTGTGCTGACTGCGACTTCAGTCGTTGCAGGTTCAACCATGTCAGATTCCTCAAAGGGAAGCAACCGAACAAAATCCAGATACGTTCGTTGTGTATTTTGTGTTTTGTTTCAGTTTGATATTGTCTCTTTTGCCTGATCTGATTCTGTGTATGTGTGATCGGGTTGTCTATGCAGTGTTATCTCTCTGTAAGTGTGCCAAATGTCTTGGGTTGTGAATGTAGAGCCTGTTCTAGGTGGTTGATGCTGATGAGTATGTGTGTGTGTGTGTCACTTGCTGCCTTGTTGTACAGACTTTTGGGTCAAAGGCTTTGGTTGAGGGCCCTAATCGCTCTCCTGTCTAGGTCTGGGTGTCTTGACAATATCCCTAGCCCACATAAACCATGACATCACAATGCAAACCGCGCAGTATAAGCCGGGTCACCCTATCTGCTGCACATGACAGGGTGGATAGGCAAAAATATACTGCTGCCAGTCAATCACCCTTATGCTGTCCCGCCCGAGCAGATGATGCTCACTCAAATCTTAGCACCTCGAATACCAACCTGAAACAGGCCCGGGGACGCAAGACGCTCTGTGTTGGAGCATGGAATTTGCGTACGCTTCTCAATCGATGCAGCTCCAAAGGACGGCCAGAACTTCGCACTGCATTGATCGCGATGGAACTGCGTCGCTATGGAATTGACGTGGCAGCCTTGAGTGGGACAAGGCTTGCGGACCAAGGTACCGAGTACACCTTCTACTGGATAGGTTACCCGGCAGACGATGCTCGGGAGCATGACATCTGTTTCGGTATGTCGGTGACCGATCGACTGTTTGTTCTGGGTGACTTGAACGCTCGAGTCGGGCGCGACTCGGTAGCTTGGCAGGGAATCCTCGGACCCCACGGTATTGGTTCAGTCGGTGGGAACAGTGATCGTCTGCTCCACCTGTGTGCTACTCACAAACTGGCTATCACGAACACCCGATTCCAGCTGGATGTGAGTGACATCACGACGAGGACCTATCCACGGACCGGTCATCACCATTTGCTTGATTACGTGTTTGTGCGGCAGCGCGACATTCGTGGAGTGCGTATAACGCTAGTGATACGTGGCACCGAATGTAGCATAGATCATAGATTGGTCAGAACTAAATTAGTTATCCATGTACGCAAGTCTGTTTATTGTACATCTTCCGGACAACGACAGAAGTTGGATATAAAACTACTGGAAAACTGCGAGACAAATACTGCTTTTCATTGTGCAGTTGCCGCTCGTCTCTAAGACGCTGCTGTATCCACTACCCCTGACGATATGTGGCAGTTCATCAAAGAACGGATCACAAGGGCAGCCACCGAGTCGATCTGTCTCGAACGCCAGATACGTCAGGACTGGTTTGACAACGACAACGCGGTTATCGCCGAGTTGGTACCAGAGAAGAATGTCGCGTTTGCTGCCTCCACAGTGGACCCGGGTAATGAAACGAAGAAGGCGACGTTCCGAAGTGTCCGCCGTCAACTGGCCTAGCGTGTTCGCGGAATCAAGGACAACTGGTGGATGAAGCAGGGTGAGCGGATGCAAGGCTTCACAGATCGTCGGCAACATAAGGAGTTCTACGATTCGCTCAAAGCAATCTTCGGTCCATCTATCCAGTCTACTAAAGCACCGGTAGACGTGGACACCGGCAGTTCGTGCACCCAGCCAGAGGACATCATGAAAGTCTGGCGCAAACACTTTGGTAGCCTACTAAATCGTCCTACTACCATTGATTGGGTGACCGTGAACAGCCTGCCGCAACAAGCCGTCAAGCCTTCACGTGCTCTCGCTCCCGATTTACTAGAATTGCAGGGAGCGATTAGTCAACTTCGCGACGGGAAGGTTGCAGCTGAAGATGGATTGCCAGGCGAAATACTGAAGAATGGCGAGTCGGTGCGGGAACGTTTACTGCTCCAGCTGGTTCACTACATCTGGAAGCAGATGATGCCACAAGATTTCAAGGATGCTGTGATAGCACCTTTGTTTAAAGGTAAGGATAGCAAACAATGCCCCGACAGCTATCGGTGCATAAGTATGCTGAGCTGTGTAGGAAAGATGCTCGCAAGAATCCTTCTGAACCTGCTGAATACGGATTTCTTGGGAGCAAATGTTCCTGAGGAGCAATGCGGATTCCGGGCGAGTCGAAGTATGATCGATCTGGTGTTCGCTGCTCGACAGCTTCAGGAGGAGTGCCGGGAACGCAACCAACCCCTATATGGCTTTTTCGTAAGCTTTACCAAGGCCTTTGATTCTGTGAGCCGTGAGGCGACGTGGACGGTGCTTGGTAAGTTTTAATGTCCAGGTAAGTTGAGTAGAATGTTGCATGTGGGCATGAAGGCGAATGCACAGTCGTGAAGATCTACCTCTGATGGCTTTGACATTGCCACTGACATGGAGCATGTTTGTGTCCTGGCCCCATCCCTATTTAGTTTATATTTGACTACCATGCTAACAGTTGTTTTTCAGGACTCTGAGGAGGACAATGTTGAGGTTGAGTACCAGACGGATTGGCACCTACAGAATATTCAACGTTTCGGCTCACCAACTGGTTTACATACCTCAACGGTGCGCATGCTTCTGTTCGCAGATGACAGCGCTCTCTTTGCACATAGCGAGGACGGACTACAACGACTGTCCACGGCTTTCGCGACCACGGCATCCAAGTTTAGATTGGATATCAACACAAGTAAGGCTTTTCTTTCATCCAGCCTTCTCCGGGAGGAGGTGCTATCTGTACACATTCACCCCATATTTGCATCAAACGAGACGTTGTCGATAACTGCGCGAATTGTTGCCACTTGGATAGCAATTTGTTCATTGCTCTGTCCATGGACTGCGAGTTTAGAGCTCGTATGACAAAGTCTAGTGTAGCGTTCGGACGGCTAAATGGACGTGTTTGGAAAAGCCATAACCTGAAGCCGAGCACTAAGCTCTTCGTCCACCGCTCAGCAATGCTATCTATACTGCTGTACTGTAGTCAAACGTGGACATCGTATCAGCGGAACATGCGCTGTTTGAGCCACTTTCATTTGCAATGTCTAAGACGCATCTTGGGTATTCGGTGGTCGGACATGATTTCGAACACTGAGGTACTGGGGAGAGTGGACATGAACGGGATGGAAGCCCTGCTGATGCTGAATCAGCGTCATTGGCTGGGTCGCGTCCGTCGGATTGGTAATTACCATGTGCCGAAGCAGCTTCTTTGTGAACAACCGAAATAAAGTAAGCGAAATCCGTGTGGTCAAAAGCGGAGATACCAGGATGCTGTGCCGGTAAATCTATCCCGTTGTAAAATTGATTTCAGATGTTGGGAAGACAGCGTTGAACCAGACGGCCTGCAGGAATACGATTCGGGCGGGCGTCCGCGGGTTCAACGAGCAGTTACTGCGCGACCGGGTACGAAAGCGCGCGATACGTAAAGGAACCATCGGTGCTATAGGCCGTGGTGATATGACTATATGGCGCTGCGATGTGTGCGGCCGCGAATGCGTTGGCCGCCTTGGATTAGTAGATCACCAGCGTACTCATAGTGCACCGTCGGCGAACAGGCGACGAGTACGTTAGGCTCAGGTTGGTCATATCAGCATATCCATTCTACTTTTAATTATTGCATTGACCAAGATTATGGTCGTTTGGCAACTAATTCGCTCCCGTTTTATGCGGTCTTCTACCTATTCTTATCTTCATGTTTGTTGGTCTATTGTATGACGAATGGTTTGCCTAACGTTTTCGTATTCCAATCTAAATTTGTTCTTCATCCTTATCTTCTCTGAAAAGCAGCAACTTGTATTTGCATACTGAAATGCTTCTTGTATTACATTTTACATATCTTTCTTGTCAGATTAAGTCTTGTCATTGTAGTCTCTCTCACTGTTTATTTTCCGAGAGTTAAGGGTTTTCTTTTCGTGCTAGTCATTCAGTTGGCTAACCAGCATTGGCCGGCTGGACACAAAGGCCTCATTCACACATTTACTAGACTTATTCCTTCAGGTTTACACCGGATACATGGTGTGTGGGTGGAACCGCAAGTGGTGCAACGCAAGCCACTTGAGATGATGGTTTGAAGCGCAGGCGTACTATGGCTTTGGTCACTGTGATAGGCTAATCTGTTTCCGATGTTATCAACCGGAACCGACAGTTTGACAGTCCTAACTACGTGTGGTGGTGATGATCGTTATGCACGGAAATAATTCGACCTCGTTCACTGCAACAGATTCATTCGAAAACGGAAGTTGTTTGCGGTGCAGACAAAGAAGAAAGAGGTGGTTAACGAGACAAACGAACTTACGTCCCGCTTCGCTATTAGGGATGGCTGTGTATGCCGGAAATGTGAATTAAATTATAAATTAATCGACTGTCGAACAACAAAATAGATACCAACATTAAATTATATCCCTTATTCAATGGTTTCTTCTTTATATAACGTGAACAATGTTTTGCTAGCTCATATAAACAATGCTAGGATGTATCTGCAAAAAATGATTCCATATTAGTGAGAACTAGGTGGTGACAGAACAAGATTTTACGAAATCTACACATGGCAATCTTCTTCCGCACTGCGCCAGATCAAAATACAACAGATTACTTATAGATGTGGTTGTCAGACAAGGATTGGCAATCGTTGATGCAGTATGAGTCTAGGATAACTCGTCAAATGAGATTCGGGTTGTTGTCTGGATGATCGAACCTCTTCCAATTATTGGCAATCACTGCGTGTGTAATAGTCACATTAGCAGAGAGTTGAGGTTGTCAAATGCCACACTTACATTCAGGGTACCAAATCACCCTGTTGAAAACTAACACTGAACTGGTTACTGGGTATCGGACATGACCATACGGGAGTTTCGACAGATCCCTCTGACCAAATATCCTTACGATATGATTGCGTCACTTGAAACATTATACGGATTAGCGCCATGTGGATAACCAAATTTTTTAATTTGAAACTTGACCATGTAGCGCAAACGCACTCTGGCCTCATTACCACAAAAATCGCCTCACAAAAGTCTTTCCGATTGAATGTCAGTTTATGTGTGTTGAAAATAATTATTGGATGATATAACTGAAGGAACAGATCGATCAATCAATCAACAAACTTATGAGGCCAACCAATATTTTAGCAGTTTCTACCTTATAAACCGTTCGACATTAATTATCTCTCGTCACAAACAAACAAATGTTACTGAGAAGGTATAAGTTATGTTGTTGAACCAGCCTTCTGGAAAATGAATTATGCGTCAAAGAAGAAAGAACGTTTGCGATAAGGTTGAGATTTCGTTTTAGGTTGATGAATGATCATGCAAAATCAGTGTTCAGAGAACAAGAAATGGGATATCAAAGTTAGTCACATACATTCCAAGCGGACGTGGCGTGAACTAATTGACGTGATTTAACATTATGTGACTGGAGCAAAATTCTCATCCGCCAGTGCTATCGAACGGCAATATCATGGACATCGATTATGGATGAAGGGCAGATTTTGGCATTGTCGCGTAATCATAAAAATATATCCAAATGATTCTAAGGATATTGAATTATAAACCCGCGGTGTTTCATAAGACAGGAAGAGATGGGGCGAGGTAAGATAAATGAATGCGCAACAGTCCTATGTAGATGAAATGAACGACGGCTACTCATATTAACTTCCATTGATATAACATGCGTCTCGGAGCTCCGATCTTTAATAAATCTAGATGTTTCAACTATTAGTACTGCTGGATTGAAGTTCAAGGCAGTGATTATCACCATTTCGCTGAGTAAGCGGTAAATACGCTGTCGCTTATTATAGGCTGAAACTCATCTATGGCGTTTGGTTTGCCTGATCACTGCGAACCTTTAAGCAATAGTTCAGGATAGAAGTTCAAGGCTGTGATTAGCACGATTTCGCTGAAGCATCGGTAGATACGCTGTCGCTTGTCATGGACGGAAGCTCATCTATGGCATTAGGTTTGCCTGATTACTGCGAAAATACTCGGATTGCATAGACCTGATGCATGAGAACATTGTTGGCATAATTTTTAGAAAGATCAGATTAACTGCATCTAATCTGCTGACTAGGAACGTTCACCGATCTTGTTGGGACACCTTTGGTCTGTGGTACGCGTGAAATTACCATGTTATACAATAACGAAGACATCAAGTTTTATATTCAGATGACTGAATACTCTGTTGCTTTTCACTGTGTCTAACTGGCGGAAAACTTTGTGACTAAAGTCCTCGTTGGTTTCCACTTCGTCGGTTCTCGTCCCCACGTCATTAGGTGATCTGTTCAGGCGGAAAAGTTAGTGATGGTCACACACGGATAAATCATAAAAACTATTGACTTAACTCGAGACCACCCGCAATTCGGCCCGGTAATTGCCATATCAACTGTGTGATGGAGTACAGCCACATCACAAAGCCCGAACGTTTACTAGGCCATATTGCTTCTCATCCCCAGGTCATCTTGTCCTTGCCGTAGCAAATTTCGGTGACCTCATAATTGTGTATTGGTTATTCTCCACACAGTTTTCTATGAAACCTACTAAAATAACTATTATCTCAGAGTTTTCTGATGGCATTTATTCGCTTGTATCCTATCACTGCTAATATCGGCCAGGTAGTAAATTGGATACTGCTGAAATATGAGTTGACTATGTAATTGTATAGTGAGACGTAGATGTAAATTACAATAGGATTCAAAGGAACTGGATGAACTAAGCTAATTCGACCGATCACACACACATTAATTGACCGTCTTGGAAGTTCTACACGCGCAACTTAGATTGAACGATAAGGTCTAGTCAGATTTGTGGTTATTTCCTAATGCTTTTTGGTGACTTGTTAATTCGTTCTCTGGAATGGGTGGATGCGACAACAGCTTCCCGCAGTTTAATAATATCTAACAAAATACTATGCTTCTGAGTATTTTGGTGTCTTAGCTGTCTAAGATAGTGGTGACGGACCCCGTCATTACCATGGACCAATTGGCCATTTCTACCCATCTGTGATACCGTACATCGACGGGAACATTTATACATTCTTGACAAGTAGATACGTTTTTCAAAGTGTGCCATACTGTGGCAGATAAACAATGGTCCGAGGAATGTGAAACGCAAAATATCGGTTCATTTCGCTTGAAATCATTCTTGAACAATTACACTGTTGAGCAAGACATCGGCACCTCTTTCAGTCGTCCACCGAGGACTAGGCTAGGCAAAATAATAGATCTTTCCACCGTTCATTGCCGTTTCGCACATATTCTCCGACCATTTATCCAAAAATGGCGACATACGGTGACGTTCATGTACATCAACCAACAAAATGTTAACATATTTACATAGGTCCTTAACACCAACCTATTTCTATTAGACCCCACCGACACGAATCTGACTTTTGTGATTGCAATTTCCTCCAACTACCAACCGGATATCTTGCGAACCGATCAACCGTCCACGTCGTCATTTGAGTCAACCGTGTTCTGTTTGGACGTCTATAGTAAACAGTTTGCGCATACTGTACTGGCAAACGGGCTGCTCAGTGTAAGATAATCATCCAGGCAGTTGGTCACGTGATTCTGCCGGTTTGGCCAATCGTCTTAACTGCTTTGCACATTTTACAGGTGAGGAGTGCCAACAGTTCACGGTGCCTTATTGACACGGTCGATTTGTACGAAACTTGCATAGATATTGAGTAACAGACATTAACAAAGCTTGATATGTTGAACATTGAGGGGTACGGTTGTCATCACGTGGAATAACTAACAATCAAAATGACTGCTTCGTCGATTCAATGATAACCGGTAAACTGTCATGCTATACACAACGATTTCAAAGAAATTCTACCAGCTAAAAACCCGCAGAGGTTTTTGATGATATGATATTTCTTCGTTTGTGGATCTTTTAATACAACTGTGAAACCATATCAGAAATGATGGATAGTGTATAGTACACAGTATAATCACTAGTCATTACTTATAATCTGTATAGTAAATATCATTTTCGCACTCTAGAGCCTATATATTGCTTTACGTTTGCATATAATATTGTGTAACAAATTCTTAACAAGGTGTAGTACTTCTACTATGTATTGGTTGTTGATTGTGCATATGATGTTACAAGTGATCTCACCGATTATATGATGCAGTGATTAAAATACATTGTGCATACTGCACGTAATAATACTTGTTCATTTAAAAAGTGAACATCTTCCAAATTTGACCGTTGCTTGCACATTCCTACATGCTTTTCCGGCCAAAACATTTGAGATAAATATATTAGCCTTTAGTAAATCTGTTTATTGGTGTGTATTGCTCATGATTAAGTTTTGGCTTCTGATCTGCCTTCTCATGAATCGGCCACGTTAATCACAGCGCCGCCAACTTTACGATAGGGAGGACCGATTTCTCACAACTACACCCAGCCACATGAGCTTGTAAGTGATACTGGGGTCTGTTGGTTGTCCCGAGAAATTCTCTCATGAGAACATGGACCAGAGGTGAAAAACTGGTCGCGGTAAGGATATTCACAACCGATAATTTCTAACAAGAGTAAAACTCCTGTCCAGTCTACATAAAAATATATTTACCATTAAATTTTAGATAGCTCACATCATATGCAGAAATGTCAGTAATGTACTTTGCGAATGTTTGTTTTTGTCTACGATATGCATACTATGTGCTTTATATGTATTGTATCCTGGACGTTATTCGTGTATATAATACTGTATATACTATAATGCATATTACGAATAGGACAAGGACAAAAAAGTATGCATTACCACGCAAATGTGTGACGTTACTGTAGACAATCGCATACGCACCAATAGACTATCAGTGTGTACCTGAACTTACTCGAAAATATGATAAGAAGTAAGTTTACCCGAATGAACTGTTTCGTTTCAGTACTCCATCAACTATGTTATGTGTGTCTATAAGAGATTTTCAAGTTGCCTAACTGGCTTGTTATCTCCTCTGTCTAGAAATCTGTTGTCTAAGTGAATATGGTTTCCATCATTCCTTTCAATTCATTATTTGCATTCGCGTTTCTGACGGTTCTGGTTCAAATGCACCGTACAACTAGAAACTTGTAAAGTTTCATTTAAAATGCCCAGTATAAAGTCACGCTAATAATCACTAGGTTGAGGTGATGTACAAAAAATAACATGGATAGTGATGATATTAGGTGTACGTCTGCCGATCTATTACAATAATATCGAAAACATTAGCAATTGGTAAACGTACCCGAAAAAGCCACAATCAGGACAGCGGCACATTGCGCAATCAAGGTGGTGCTTGCCATTTTTTGTATTGACGACACGCAGCGATTGTTGTTCACCAACTGGCTCAAGTAGCATGGCTTAATTTATAGCAATATTGTCGTGTTGTTGTGTCCTTGAACCTAGTACGCCCAATCACAGACCTCAGTGCAGATTTTTATCAACCAATCATGTGCTTTTGACAATTAAAACAGTCGCACTTATATATTACAGTAGAACCCACTGGGATCCACGACTATCCGCAATATGTCAGTGTAAGTCTCTTGATTCGAGCAGAACAAGTCAGAATATCCAAGATTGGCTCGGATCTGTATGTAATTAATTAATAGTCAACAAGAATATACAGCTTACACACATGTGCACAGAAATCATCCGCCAACAATTGACATCTTGCAGGGTAGTAGGGTACAAAGCAATTAAATTGAGTAGTGTAAAATCAAAAAGGCTGCAGCTCATGATGTCATTATTGATGACGATACGATGATACATCCATACTCCTTGGATTTGAGAACAGCTTGGTTGACAGCGTGTCAGCGCCCCGTCTAGCAGTCAAGAGTTTGGGTCCCCGAGTCGCCGTTTTCTCACCAGAGTACTCATAAAATACAATGGTCGAAAATTCATTCTCATTTGTTCTGCCCAGAATTAATCTTTAATATCACATGAAAAATCATTCACATTCTTAAGGCGGACTGGGTTTTTACACATTCTCTTCATGTGGCCTCCAAATCTGTTTTGTGTTTGATAATTGCAGTGTATCTGTAGGAAATACCAAAACAACCCCTCAAACAAGTTAGTACAGTTCTACCTCCGTAACTAGGATTCACACAATGCGAAATGAAATCGAGCTTCACCGAGTGCACTCGACTAATGAGTATTAACAACCACGAAATTATTTGTGGTGCCTATCCAGAGAGGTTGGGGATAAGCAGACAAGTATAGGCAGTATGAAGATTCAACACTGATTTTCATGTTGTCCTGAATCAATGAAAGCAATATGGCTCACATGTATCATTTAGAATTGCAGCCGACGAAGTTACATAACTGATCGGAAACAAATTGAACTGTTCACTCCTATGTGTTATCTGCAAATGGCGTACTTAATTTCTGATATTCGATGGGCTAAACAATATAACACTATGAAAAATTTTGAGCGACCTTATAATGGACAATATAATCTAGCGATGCTGAACTTTTAGTTCAGTAAGCGGTTTTTGCACCGGAGGTTTAGCGCATATTACTCATTAACTTCCCTCATCGTTTGAAAATGACAACCACGAAGTTCGTAAAATCTGTTATATTTCTGGCGCAAGCAAGCGGAACAATGTTTCAAGTGTGGAACTATGCGGCACACCGCTAGTAGCACAATACATACGAATTTGAATACAATTTTTTGGCTTTGGCAGTAGAACACTTACCATTAAAGACCACCAGATTAGTCGCGGAGCTACATACATACGGATGAATGATCTTCTCGGTACATGTTGGGGAAACTCCAGGAAAACAGGAATCGGCTGTTCTAAATCATTTCTTCCGAATAGCTTGGTGATTCCAGAACTTCAAATTAGGCATTAAAGAACTGAGCAAATCGGATATGATGTTCCCACTGTAGATTGTCAGTCAGCACTTTGTTAGTTAAAAGAACCTCAAAAATAATGGCTATCGACATTTAATACGTGAGTTAATGTTGATCACCAGTTCTAGTAGCTGGTGAGGCTGAGTAGATTGCAACAATTTCTAACAGAAGAACCAGGAAAACAATATGACAGGCCAGTGCTCCAATGTTCGACAAACAAGTGACACGCGCCTCATACACCGTCATCATCAACGTAAAAGAAAGATATATGAATATCTGGAAGACGGAGAGAGGTTTGCAGTTTCAGTATGATATTTTGCAACAAATAAAAGACGATACATATGGAGGTGAATCTGTTGCTTGAAATCTTTCTTCATCGATTGGTAGACACCTCATGATAATAAGTCACCAAGTTGATCCAGTTAGCCCATTCAAACCAGAATCTACTGACTGTTCACGATCAGAACTGATCAGAGATGTTCAGAGCTCGGATTTCTGTGGTGTTGATGACGTGAAACTTGCAGGTCGTATGTGACTTCAATATTTTGCATTTGCGGCTGAAGAAACCAAACGAACTGTTAACATATCGCAAACATACTTTATTTCTGCACTGATGATACTGCAGGGCATTCTCAGTTCGCTTACGGTTTCAGTCGTTAGTTTGACATATTGTAGTAGGAACGACAGAATCAGCCAACCATGAAAGATTTGATAATGATGATGACGATAGAGAATTTACACGAGGCGTGCGTTAGCAGTTCCAAGACACACAAACTGCCTGATTTACCAGTTTATACACATATTAAACGAGAGGACGATGATGGTTCATCGATGTCTCGAAACGTTTTCCCATACGAATAAACCGCTTGCAGCTACCAGAAGATTTCCATAATTTTTCGACCAGCATGAAGGCGTTTCCTAACAATGAACGGTGGTTTTGTATACAACCGGCGGATACTTTGTACCGTTTCGTACATTCTTCTATGGAATAGCCAGTGCTCTATACATCAGAGCGCTAGTGGGCTCTCAACCATTTGCATGACCGAACATGTGATGCTTCTACAACAATAGCAAGGCTGATTACGAATATAAGGGGAGGTCGACCCTCGTAGATGCACGAAAGTATCATATGAATCACATACTGCATAAAAACACTTGATATCGAAAGGAATTTGTAGAAAAATGAAAAGTCAGATACAACACAGTCATATTTCAAACGTTTGTCACAGACCATCAAAGCAAATCATAGCCTGTACAAGAGAGTTAATAAGCTCTCCAAAAAAAATTATCATGGTGTACATTTAGACAGATTTCTCACACGGACATCGCAGCATACCACATGCTTCTAGGCAGCTTGTAAATATTCTCAACCCTGCTAAACAAACATCCGTTTTCAGCATGCGTTCTCACTCGACACACGCATTAGAGAACGTGTCAACGAGCTCGCATGAGAGTTATTCAACCAGATAATCACCAACGTCACACTTACGAAATACTGATGAGAATAAGCGAGATATTATTTTTAGACCGATCCCCATCAATTAACAGAGTGAATTCAGGCATTCCACAGTTTTGAAGTAGTCAACCGCCTGATATGCAAAACCAAGTACTTTAAGAGAAACCAAGGAAAATTATGAGGCAGAATAAAAACGTTTGAGGAAAAATGAAATAATCATACGGGATGAAAAAGAGAAACAAACGCACATAATATCCTACGACAGATTGAATCAATAACCATAATCGCATTACCAGATGTATAAGGCAGCTGCCGCAATAATATGAAAAAAGAAGAAATTTTCAGGACTACCATTTAGCCAACACTGGGTAACTGAGAGTAAATTGAAACCATAGGCCAAATGTGACCACGAGAATACCGTTGGTTTCTGGGAGTAGCGGATCAGTTTGCGAGTGTTCATTAGCAAACACTTGGTTGGGGACAGTCGTTATCAGAACAACTCATACATAGATATCTTAATGTGAGCTTCACGGGTTTCAATATAGTCAACACAATCGTTGTACACGTGTAATAAACCATATCTGAAGTTCAAACTGGGTGGTTTATTGTTAATGACCACAAAGTGAAGGGCCATGTCGTGCAGCTACAGTCAGGTAGATCACCATCAAAGTCAACTGTCGACTTGACAACAAGTACACACCCAACGACCTCAACTCTATAATGTGCACACCTTCTGGGTCACCTTGTTATTGTCCATTTTATAAGCAGAGTTTGAGATAAAACTGTCGGTTTATATGACACACCCTCAGTGCTCTCAACTTGTCAAAGTGAATTAGCATGGTGTGTGTGCGCACTTCAGTCAGGCCTCTTGACTACATCGCCCTAGTGTTTTGGCCGCCATGGTCCACATAATATCTGGTTGTTGACAAACTTCTCAGTAAACGTCTCAACGTTTGGAAATCAATGTAGGGCTGGAAACCAGCATGCCTCAGCTAACCCAAATGGACCAAGTAACAATGAGATAGTCCCATAACGGAGCGTGCTATCACGACAGTTTTTCACGAAACAATGCGTAACAAAGGCCTCACTCATGTACGGAACCGATATACAATTCAGTAAAAGACTGATTGAAACTTTATAATTTCCCCGTAAAATCTGATGCACTCCATGTTGCGTTTCTAATTTTATCGTAACACCCTCCGTTTTCATAAACGTACATCACCATCACGGCAAACCTTTTAGGAAAATGTTTACAATTCCGGGTCCCGAAAATTTGTATGTAAGCGGTAAGCTTTCTTTGGTGGGCCTCATCTTCTTTGAACGGATCTCCCGAGGTAGGTGAGTTGAACGTTCGCCATTTCTGTTGCCAACTCTTTACTGTTCTGTGCAATCTTTGCGCTTCAACAGGCAGCTGATGGCGATGGACAGCATTTTATTTCCTCAACAGCTATAATAGAGACGTATGTTTGACTGCTTGTTATCGGTCGGAAAGATTGAGGAACTATATCTGTTGAATCTGTTGGAGTTCGTCTGGTACGTTTGTCGTCTTTTGTCTGATATGACAGGAAGCAATGAATCCGTCGAGACATGTTTGGTTTGTGTGTGTAGAAAACTGATGCTTAATTTGCTCTTATTTTTCTTTGATGTGTACAGTAAACGATCATGATACATTTTGCACCACAACTGCATGTAGCATGTTTGCCTCATTCAATTTTATAACTATCATTGCCTATCAGTTAAAACTTCCTTCACGGTATTGTTTGACACGTTCTCAGCTTCATCTGCACCCGATTGTTTTAATGAGCTCATTTCTCATTGACTGGTGGCTGTTTGTGGACGCGTACTTAGTTAGCCCATTTTGAACGTCATTGTTGGATAATCTGTTTAACCGACTGATTCAAATTTAAGGTGGGATAGTATATTTATTGTAATTTTACTAAACAGTACCGTATAAATTCCAATCCTTTTGATCGCCTCTTCTGACGTTTTCCGGACTTGGAAGAAAGTTCCGTTAACTCGACCATCTGAATATGCGTAATTGGAATTGTCGAAAATGCTTTATTGAATGAACTACTTTAAATCGCAATTAGCACTATAATAATATCTGTTATAGATTAACTTCGCGCTCTATTACAAAAGAATGGGTTTCATTCTACAAGATGGACGCCTAGTAACGCCGAGGTTGTTGCACACATCCTCGTGGAACATAGACTGTACAAAATTGCTAACTTAGACCTAGATGGTCATCGCAGCAAAACTGATGAGACTCCTTGTGAACGAACTGAGAATGTGTATCGACGACGTGGTTCCGTGGACGGACTCGATGATAATACCGCAATATATTACTAATAGATCGTCGCGCTTTGCATGATTCGTTGCAAACTGAGTGATATTAATACGTGATTATACCAACATAACACAGCGGGGACATGTTTCGTCTGAATTGAACTCGGTCAATGTAGCATCGAAGGAAGCCCCACATTCAGCTTCATATGAAGTAGATAATTGGCTTCAGAGACTAGAGTTTCAGATACCTTTCTGCTAGGTAATTTATCCATCCGGTAATTCAAGTTTGAGTTGAGAGCACTTTTGCTGTAAATTCGTCAAACAATTACTTATAAATTTCAATCCTTTTGGTCACATTTTCTGATGTTTTTGGACGTGGAAGATAGTGTCGTTAACCTGATCATCCGAATAAGCGTTACTGAGTGAATCCCTCTAAATCGCCAGGAACAAGTCAACAACCTGACCTTTTCAAAGTTAAGGCAGTCTGACCAATCCAGTCGGTCGTTTCCTCTACCAGAGCAAACATGTTAGTTTGAACTGGACGGTCTAATTCTATTTCACATTTATCGTATATTGCCAACGGATTCCTTCGGACTGGCAGTGCAACATGAACGACGGCGCTAACCACAAATAAACTAACAACACCTGGCGCATGACCGTAAGTCGAATCAAAAACGAAGAATACTGATCGAAAACATCTAGATCGGCTAATTCAGGCAAAAATGCATCGTAGATAACGGTGATGAAACCAATCAACTGGATGGCACCAACACTCGGAATGGGCGTTGAATCAAGATCGATCACCGAAAACTCAGGCATGTGAATCTTTGGATTCAGTCATGTAAATATTCGGATTCGTAACAGGCAGTGTTGCAACTCCATTAACACTTGTCTCCGCACCATTCCACATCTTTAGTTGTGCATTTGATTTGCGTATGTTGACCTCCTCGAGGAAACCTGTTCACGTGACATTAACCGACGCATCTCTTTTTGTATGTTCCATGAGCAGTTTCGCATAGTCTTCCTTCTGTCTACCGCATCTGTTGAGCCAGTTTATAACCCCATTATCATCTTCGTCGATCAGACTGACTGTAGGCGATCTACACTGTCTGGCAAAATTGTTCTTTTACCGACATTTCAAGCACGTCTTTCCTTAGGCTGAATACTGTCTGCCTCTGCAAAACTGGTACGAAACCATCATAAATTGTTCTTTGTCTCTGGCGAAAGCATTTAACACCAGACTGCGGTCCATATTCAAATACGTCATTCATCGTTCTGTTGCCTTCTCGCTATTGAAGGTGTCGAAGGCACTGGACAAGCGCCAGCTCGGGAATGTTCAGCAGTCTCTTCGTCATAACTAAATTCTGAATGCCGACAACCATTTTGTCCGGGATAACAGTGCCTCCTAAGCACTTGCATAAACCGCATCAGTTTGCAGGTTTCTTCCAAACGGTTGCATATTGATCTATTGTTTTTCCGGTCGACCGATTCTTATCAAAAAATGGAAACGTACGAGTTTTTCGTTTGTTTGTCCCCAAAAATATTTCTCCGTCCGCGAAGATCAGGCTTCCAAGAATTCGTCTTCCTCCATTTCCGATCGCCTGTCGGAACAAAGCCAGCTGGTATTTCTTGCTGGCCTCCGATAGATTGACCAACAAGCAAGTATTTGTATTTCTGTCTCCATAAACACCGTCTGTCAACAAGCCTGTTCGTGCTGTCCATATCCCCAGGTTCGGGTAGAGCAGAAGTCAGCGGGTTTGTATTGAAATGAGAGGGAAAGACAGAATAATCCAAATTAAGGCCCAAAACCAAATACAGTACTCGTAATACAAAGCGCCAAAAGAGCTAAAGAAAAAAACGGTAGAAGGATACAAAGACCCAGATTTCTGAATAGTGGAGAGTGTGAGCTGCCAAACAACGGTGATCGTTGGTCGATACGAATGAAAAAATTTGAACATAACGCGCTGCTGTACAACAGCGTGGATAGCACTATTAGGTGGCACACAGGCAACTCAGTGCTTATCAGCAAGCCGTGGTTCCTCCAGATACGTCTTTCAGGACGTCCCAAAACAGCACTGGCCTTTGCCACACGAGCTAGCAACTAGCGGCCCACGGACAAATCTATGGACAGATTGCTACCTACGTAGCAGAAGTCTTCGCAGCTCTCCACATAATTCCCAATGATGTGGACTCCAGGTGTAGGCAAAACGCCCACGCCCGGAGGAGACAGAAAGAAAGAAAATATCTTACTTGCGTTGACATCCAAACCAAAGTTGGATGCCGCGGTCGCAAAAGTCATGGCCAGTCGCCGAAGTTAATCTTCACTGGGTGTAGATAACGCATTGTCATTTGAAATGAACAACATGCGCACTGTCGGAATAGAAGACTTGGAGCACCGAAACGTCGAATATTCAGCAAGCGGCCATTCTTGTGACATCCCACGTAAGCACCTGTCTCCGAGTTCTAGAGAGCAATTTCGAGCAATGTAGCCAGAGAGAAGCTAAACAGAGATGGGGCTGGTCCACAACCCTCCTTCACACCAGTGACAATATCAAAGTCACCAGATTTCGTTCCATAAGACTGCACCTTCGCCTTGAAAACCACAAGTAACATTCGGATTAAAATGGCAAATTTCCCTGAACATTCAAACTTGCCAAGCACTATCCTCAAGGTTTCACGTCTCAGGGAATCAAAGGTATCGGTGAAATCCACGAAGAGGCCATACAGAGTCTAGGTGCATTTCAGGCACTTCCCTTTGTTCCATCGAGCAGCAACCAGCATATCGATCTCAATGCGACTCGCCCGGAGGCCACATTGCCCCTCAGATATACTATTAATCGAAACGTCAGTTCTTAGCCAGTTCAGTGAAATTCTTGCTATCGTCTTGCCAAAACATTTCTGCAGGCTGATGACCAACTGTCGTTATTATGGGTTTACCATTACTCGTAAGCAAACGTGCGATCAGTGAATACTTGTGAGTTAACTTTCCGATCTCAAGTGGAGTGAACCAACTGGAGCAAAGCACATATGAAAACTGGGTTACCATTCCTTGGAAGTTTTCTTGGCAATCTTTCTTCACCTGCAACTTTCATGTTTCGCAGTTGCGCGAGAGTAGTACATCCTCTACTTCTGTTAAATCTTGGCTGACAGCAGGTGAAGCTTTCAGATCTTGATGTGGCAAACTGTTGACATTCTCTTAGTCAGTGGTATCCGGCCGGTCTAGTAGGCTACCAGAGTGCTCGCGTCAAACTTTCATGACGTCCTACCGATAGGTGCACGAAAAGCCAGGGTCCAGGTCAAACCGTCCTTTAGTAAACTAATAGAAGGGCCAAAAATCGTTTTCAGCGAATCAAAATAGTAATTGTGCTGTCGGCGGTTAGCATATCCTTGCATCAGTTTAACCTGCTTCCTCCAATATTCCTTCTTGATTCCGCGAACACGTTCGGCCAGTTGATAGTGAATACATCGGAATGCGCTCTTTTTGCTTCGTTATGCGGATCCAACGTGGAAGCTGCATTCACCTCTCGGATTGAGCTGGAGATAGCCGCGTTGTTGCCGTTGAACCAGTCCTGACGTTTCTGGCGTTTGACAGCGATCGCTTTGGTGGCTGCTGACATACTCTGACATAGTCCGTTCTTTGTCACACACCCTCGGCCGTAGTGAATGCAGGCGAATTTTTCAGACGGGCGGCAACTGCACGTTAAAAGGCATTGCTCGTCTCACAGTTCTCTAATCGTCTGACATCCAATTTCTGCCGTTGTCCGGATGATCTACAATGGGCAGTCTTGCAGACATGAATAGACCAGTCGATTCCGACCTGCTTTTGATTTTTTCTATGTTCACCCCCGCCCATCATCCGCGTGCCACGCATTGCACGAATTTTGCGATGTTGCGTAAACACGTAATCCAACAAATAATGATGTCCGATTCGTGGATGAATCCACGTGGAGATTTTGCTTGCATCCAGCTGGACTGGTGTGTTTGATAGCCAGCTCGTGTTTAGCACACAGGTGAAACAGACGATCACCGTTCTGGTTGACTGAACTAGTGCCGTTGGGTTCGAGTGCTGCAGGCCTGGCTACCGAGTCGCGTCCGACTCGAGCGTTTGAGTCATCCGAAACAAACAGTTTGTCCGTCGCCGGTACCGACCGGATTGTTGCGGACAGCTGATCAAAGATGTGGTCACTCGTGCCATTAGTGTGATGCATTGTTGGGCCATGAATGCTAAGAAATGCGACAGATTTACCACGACCGATTTACAGACATTGAGACTTGATTCGTTCATAACTTAAGAATCACTGTAGCAAGCTACCGCAGAACAGACACCGTGCTCCCCAGCAACGTCCGCCGGATAACCTTTTGAGTATTAGGTGTATCCAGCACTTTCTTCCTGGCGCTTATCTTGGTCTGGAAGATTTATTTCACTCAAGGCAGCTACGTTGATGTCGTGGCGACTCATGCAGTGGGTTGGTCCGGAGGTCAGGTACTGCATCAATCACGTGGCGTACGCACATTCTATTTCAAAACGGACAGCTTTTCGCATCCACAGGCGTGTCTCAGACTGACATAAAGGACCGTAGATTGAGTCTGTGAATTGGTAGCCTGACTTGTGGGACAAAAGGAAACAGGGTTTTCTTCGGAGACCTCACCTGAAGCCTCTAGCCTAAAGGTCTAACCCGCGAAGCTAAAAGAGGTGGGGTTCTCCTGAGGGATACTAGCCGGAGCATATGACTAACAGATCCGACTCACTTGATGGTGAGAGGTTAACTCAGCCCAGGGCCGCAATGAATAAAACGGTGATGACTTCTTCCGATTAGTAATACGTGCAATAGATGCACTGTAGGCCAAATCGAGCTCCTAGGAATTTATCCGGGATTTCGATCGTGCGAGATAACGGACCGGCTATCACAATCAACCGTCGAATGAACGGAATGTCGTTTGTTCGGAGACTAAATTTCTGGTCCTCTCCAAATATAAATGCAAGCGTAAATATGTTTGTGCTGTGTACTTAAAGTTTCGCGCTCCATAGCCTAAACAAACTTGAGCGGTTGGTAAAGTGACATACAAACCTATAGGAATAACTACTCTTCGTATTTTACCAGTTTTAAAATAGTCGAATATGGAAAGACCGGGATTTTAATCAGCATGACCCATGGGGTCAAAACAGCGCACAAGCCTTTCTACAACACCTAGGTAGCAGAAGTGACCATACGTACATATTTTCATGTTAATGTTGTATTTGCATCATTTCTTATGACGAACACAATAGTTGACTGAAAAGCGAGTTATTCAACCCGTGGCAGATTGAATTTACTTAACGTCCTATCGAACGCGTTATCGACCACGAAGCCATCAACATCAAAAACTAGCTCTAACATTGTCTATATGTCTATGGCTCCCAGTTAAATCCTAGTCCAGCAAAATTCTCATGATGAGGCAAACGATATTTCGATATTCGGGAAGTATTCTCACCCCACCCTGTACTATGTGTCTGTCTCCATCAATCCTCGCTGGCACACTAGACTGATCCGTTTGGAATTAAAGCCGGAATGCTACAATCTTCTCTTTGAATTGATGTCTACGTGATGTCTTACGGAATACAACTGTTAGTGTTAAACGAAGATGACAGTTCGTGCAGCACACCATTCAGCGATAGGTAGGGCGGAAAGACGGATGACGAACATTGACACAAGTCTCGTCTTAGTCTTTTCTCATGTGGTTAACCAAAAACACCGTCTTGTAAACCAAGGTGAAAACACCTGGAATGACCGAAACAGCAACAAGTGTCAGTCTTCGGTTCTCATCTTCAACCATCTATGTCGACGAAGAAATTCAGTTGAAATATTGACACTGCATTTAATTTTACACTCTGTGGATAACAATTTTAACAAACTGACTACCAGCTAAACAAACGTTGGTTAAACGGGATAAGTGAGTCTCTGTTTCATGTTTGATGTATCATTATCTTGACAGGATTGGTATAGGCTAACGTGTGTGGCATCATTTCAAGCATCTGGGCAAACGGATAAAGTTTATCACCACATTTTTGACATCTGAGTTAGATCATAACCACTTTTTCATGAGGCAGGCGTATTGACCACTGCGCCATTGACCTCACATTAGGCACGACCGAATCATCATATGCGAATGTTCAACCACTCTTGGAGTTCCAGTCCCGGCAGTGGCAAGGATATACAGTACTGACGAGCTCTACTGAGAGTAAAACGCAAGCTTAATGCATTTTTTCGAAACGGGCCAACGGTAAAGTCCATGAGAAAGCGACAGCTCCTATCAATTTGTGGGGGATATTCAATCTGTATGAAAACCAAAATTTCCTACCATCCAGCACAGCTACTTTTGTTCAGTGAGATTCACGAATGCACATTGTGCATGAATCGAACTTATATCCCTGCGGATAGTCTAAGTATAGTATTCATCTGTCACTTGTTCAAAGCAACAGAAACCAGAGTGAAACAATGCGAGGGACAGGCTGCGAGCACTTACACAAACGTGTTCATACAAAGTACCCATTCAGCATTGGCAGTCATCAGAAACATTTGTGTGGACAACTGTGGGACAAATGGTATCCTATCTATAAAGATATTTGACAAAATCAAGCTACATTCTATTTTCACCCGCACTCACGTGTTGAAAAGCGAAGTCCTTTAATCCCAGCATACCGAATAATGCCATTGAAATCAACCGATGTGAACTTGTATGAAATCGAAACCATTGTTTCTGGTAGATTTCTGTCTGGTTTCTGTTGATCGCTGCTCACGGTTATTTGTCCACCTGAGGGCCTAGTTTATATTCTTGTGTCATGAGATAATTCTGGTTACTACCAGGGCTTGAGTCGCTCACCTGGATAAATAAACTGCTGTGAAATGGTGTATATTGTCTATACCGTTGGAAGTATGCAAAGCTGATCTTACAGACGAAGAACGCTATTGAAATTGTGAACACTACTTTGTTAATTCTGTCAGGTTTATTCGGCAGTATTCAAGGTGGACAAATACTCGATTGTTTTAAATTACCTTACGTGTTTAAGCAATAATGTCGATATCCACTGACCGATTATTGGCTATCCTGCACCCATTCAATTCTACTAACGGTCTTAGGAGGTATCTGTAGTAGAGTCTCACAATCTAGGTTTAGAGAAGGACCAAAAGATAACTGCCATTTGTAAGTGAGATTTGCATGACTACAGACATCTCATCTGTTTCTAATAGTAGCAAGTGACCTTAGAAGTGCTAGTTATCTCGGGCTGAGTTGAAGACAATGAGTATCAGAACGTTTAGTCAATGATCTGTTAGCAAGATTTAAGGGGTACCAGCCTGAGTCAAAGTGATTATTGTTTACATGGTACGGGCCGATCTCAGAGTTCATACTAGATAATTAGTTGCTGATAGTCACAAAGTAATGAACATCCAAGTAACCTGAGATCAGGTAGACTATCGTAAAGGTCAACTGGTGGTTGGAGTACAAGTCCACACATGGACTCCAACTCTAATCAGTTTAGGTCAGTAAATTCAGCTTGTTCATGTTGCACTTTGCAGGCGCAATTTGATAAGACGACTCAGAATTGTAACTTCAACCGTCACTTTATGTTTCTAATAGACAAAATGTGTAGAATTACATTTCCATCGCATAAAGATATACCTTTTGGTAGAGTCCATGATAGTTTGCAACAATTCTTGCGACCGGCAATAACAAACATTCTGTTCGTTTCCCAATCTACAACTCTTTGACATTAAACGTAATGAAATTACTACGTACTATTGGTTGTATGTCAATATGGTGAATTACTTGAATATGCATCTTTCATGAAATCCTATCTAACTGTATTTTTCTAAAATTTACCTGCGTTATTTCAACTGTACAGTAGGTGCTTACACATGTCAGTTAGTGTCAACAAATATGAATAATCTCAGGTAGTTCACATAGGTGTACAATGCGACCAGTAACTACGATTGATATGTTACACCTGTCGAAACGACTCGTCTACTCAATATACTTTAATTAGTGCATAAGATAAAATCACTTGTGGGATACCCGAGTTATC
This sequence comes from Paragonimus skrjabini miyazakii, assembly GCA_014338405.1. Classification (NCBI taxonomy): domain Eukaryota; kingdom Metazoa; phylum Platyhelminthes; class Trematoda; order Plagiorchiida; family Troglotrematidae; genus Paragonimus; species Paragonimus skrjabini miyazakii. The sequence continues at coordinate 82,612 of JTDE01000740.1, forward strand.
TTATAGTTCTGACGGGACTGCCCACTTACGCAGTTACCAAACTCTAACTTACTCTAATTCTTAATCTCATTGAACAATTGGGGTAATCTGACTTGGAGAAATGTCTCTCGATTGTTCTATTTTTGATTTGTTTCTTGCAACAAGAGAAGACTTCATTTCTTCCGCATTGTCTACCGTGATGGTATGAGCATCCCAGTATTCCGGAGATTGTCAGATTCGGTCAGAGTTTTGTGATACTTATACTGATTCGCTTCACTTGGAAAATCCTAAGGTTAATTGTATTCGATATGCTTAGTGAACAAACGCATCATTTGCCTTTACAAATGACGCTTTCCCCAGACGGTTTGTTTGTAATACTTCTCCTGTTTGTTACTTGCATTTTGCTGGCGTTTGTCCTCTTTGAAAAACTTCTGTGGGACGGTAAATGCGTTTGTCATCTTCCAGGTCTATTAACAGCCAGGAAATCTCCTTTACTAACAGTTTTTTTGTAAAATCTGTTATCCCTTTCAACATCTCTAGTATTTGACTGTGATGTTAGCATTCGTTTTAACCACCACTTTGGCTAAATCACCAGTCTTTGAAAGTACAATCGTCTGACCTCGCAAAATTCCGAGTGACCGCGTCTTCAATAAGGAAATTTGAACATCTATGAATGATTCACCCACTTTCAAATCGAGCAACTGGCTATGCAAATGAAGGTCACCGGACAGTGTTATTGAATATGGTCAATATCATGTGTCCTTTTCTACTAACTAATCGAAATAAGTCAGCTAATTCCTGCAAATGGTCTATTGCACAGTTATCATTAGTATTGACTAATTGTGTTCATAGCGATACAACTGGATTACATTGTTGCCGCGTGATAAAGCTGCGTTTGTGGATCAGCAGACCCCTTTTAAGTGTATATAAGTTGAACCGAACAACATCGTTGTCAAAAATATTTTCTAGACACCATCTTTATCATTTATTCCAACGCCACCGTGAACTAAAAAATGACCAGTCCAAGAACCAATTTCGCACAAGAGTGCGAGAATATTCTCAACGAACTAATTCATGTTTTCTGGTCGGCGGAACAGACTTACCTCAGTTTGTCAACAGTCTGTGCTTCTGACAGGATGGCCATGCTCGGATTCTCGGAATACTTTCACTTGTGCTGTCTTCGGGCGCGAATAATGGCCGAACGTTTGATTCACTTCTTGACTGCTCGCGGAGGACATTTCACAATGGTCGATGTGAAGAGCATGGTACCATCATCGACTGAAAACAAGATAGAGGGATTATTGCAATTTGTGATCGATATGGAAAAACGATTGGAAACAATGCTTACAGACTTGCACTCAACAGCAAATTCTAAAAATGATATTATGACAAGAGAGTTTATCGAGTGTGATTTGTTACACTACCAACTTCATACAATCAAGATTATGGTGAATCATTTAAACGGATTGCACGCGGCCAAAAACGAATGGATATACGATACTTTGACAATGAAGCCTTTTGTACTCAAGATCTATACTATGATTGGCCGGTTCGGGACCGATATGTCTAACCAAAGTTCGTTGACGACGACAACGACTCCAAAGGCTTTTGATGGTAGCATGGAAGTGTTAGTTAACTGCCTACGACGACTATGATGTTATTGTTGTTAATGATTCCCCTGTAAAATTCGTGATATAAATGTGATGTATTTAGCCTGATGATGAATCACTGAAAACGAGCTTGTTCGCTACACAGTATTTTTCATAATACATAGTTATCCATTCAAAAACATTCTACTAATATAACCACATCAATTCACGTGATATGATAAATCATTCGACTATCTCAAAAATCATCCGCTTTAATTTTTGAACGTTATTTGTCACCAGTAAGTATAGTAAGTATCAGTAGTAATGCTTAACGTGCATTCCACGGTAATGAATTATGTTGCTTTTCCCTATTCACTTTCTTGAAATAAGCGAACAGCTTATGAAGCATGGGGCATTATAACAAAAATCTGCTTGTTTAGTTGTACTTAAAATCACGTGCCATGTGTTGAAAGAAGGATTGCCCAAATGCAACAAACGAAAATACACCCGTATGGTAATCAATAATGACAGTCTTTGGAGTGTTTTCCAAACATTAACCGAACCATATATCTCAACAACTCTGCACATTGGCTGAATCCTCGATTGTGCGCGCGCAACAGCTGACATCTAATTCTCTACTATAGGGATATGACTGTGTCTGCTCACCAATAGGCTTTTCGTTCTTGAGCTTCTATACCCTCCGCCAGAGTTTTATTGGAATAAATCCAGTATACCTTTATCTTGTTTATTTACTTACTAGTATTCCCCAGTAAACAAGCTAACCAGTATTAATTAGATTCTGCCTAATAACTGCCCGAGCTAAGTGTCATTTTTGTGTAAACCATAACTCCGAGTAGTCTTCAAGTTGAACTCTGTCACGTCATCTGTATTTTTCTGTGTATTGCATGTTACACTTCATAAAACTCTTAGAAAGAGTACAGATATAAAGAAACCACAAAGGTTTGTGAACATCTGATTTGGCGTTAAACGTCTCAGAAATAATGATAGAGTCAAAGTACATGGGTTACCGTAGAACAGGTTCGGAAATTTAGCTAATACAGGAATGCTAAAAATAAAACCATGTTACACAGAGATTAATCATACATATAACAAGCTCGATTCAGCACGCAGAGAATACCTCATTCGAAAAGCAACTGTGAAACGTTGGTACTTACAGTTATCGTTATCTTCAAATCACAGTTGTTTCGTTCTACCTCGGTGTCAAATTGCTGACACTCGCTCGGGTTTCAAGTGATTAGGGAGGTGGGCTAGGAGATGGAAGGTTTTTACGAAATGTTTTTGGGTACATGAGCAGGGGTCGTGGAGTATAATGGTAATAGCTTTGGCCGTTGACAACAGTCGTACTCAAATTTTTGGAGTAGGTTTGACGAACCTTGTAGACTACTCTGAAAGATTAGTCCAAATTTGTTTGATGGCCACTATCAATGAAGTGGGAGCCAATCGCATTGAAAGTGGACTTTTTAGAACCGCTACAAAGTCATTTCGAGTAGTGTACACTAATCCTTTCTGATAGCCTTCTTATGGCTCTCCTAACGTATCCTGGTTGACAACAACAGGTAAGAAATTGGATACGGAAAGACAAAGAGAACATAGGCAAACTATCATTGATGCTTACAACCAGTACTGAGCAGATTTTGAACGATGCGATAAGTCTTACCGCTAGGTAGGCACTCTCGATCGCGTTTCAAAGTCTACGACTGATTACTAAACTGCCAGCCTCACTCTTATATGAAAGACAGATAAAAATCGGCTTTTTTGGCGCTGTCTTAATGAGTTCACGTTTCGTGCCGAGAGTTTTGTCGAGTATACTTTATCTTGCCCTGGGGAGTGTCTGATGTGGATCTCACGTACTGAGAATACATTGGAGATCATCTGAAGATGAAATTGAACGGAATTTTGTAACTCGCTTCGTCGATTACCATTGTGTTTTACGAGATACGGGCTACAGACATGAATAGTCAGCTGAGGGTGACAACGCATCAGCAAATAGCACATCATCAGTATTGTACCGGAAAGTTCGTCAAAATGAACCATTCCACTTCTAAAACGTGACAACTGGAAACAATTATACAGAGTAGTGAGGAATAATGCCATATATATGTAACCCATCACTCGAGGGTAGCTAATGGTTAATCATGGATGCTTTTATTATGATTGGCGACAGATGTGTTCCGATTATACAACCCACGTTACTTTATCATGAAAACTCACTTCTGCGCTACACGCAGAAATTGCTGTCAACCGAGTGATCGGTTGAAACCACTCCTCGACTGAAAAAAAATTCAATACATGGTATGACTACCACTAATGTGATAACCCGTTCATAACGACTGTACGACACGATATGCACCAGGGCCGGCTCCAAATGACAAGCAAGTTTAATATTAATTCAAAATCCATCTTATGCACAGCAGCAATCAGTACCGAAATCTATCCTACGATCTCTCACCGTTACCATTCAATTTGGATTATTTTCCCAACTAATACAGCTAGAGCACCTTCGGCAGTCAATACCGCAGAATATATCTTGCAATCTGACTCGAAGTCGGTATCCTTCAATTCAGGCATTTTAGCGTCATCAATTATGGTCTAAAAGTGATCAATGATTTATGCCAAACGATCAACAAGCTCCGATGTCAATTCTTATGTGACACCAAGATGGTGTTCAGAGGGATTTTCGAGAGTACTCTGGAAATTATCTAACCAATCTGCTTGTAAGGGTATGTCCCCCAGTGCGTGGAAGGCTTACACCTTCTGACATATCGTAAAAGGTCCTGTTTAGTAATAACCATGGGTTTCTAAGGAAGCTTCAAGCGATACCAAATTACTTGCACCTTGGACGAAATTGACAGAGGCGGTTGTGATGTTCTTGTAAGCTTTTAAAAACATCTCACTGAAGTTGCTTCCACAAACCTGTGCAAACACGGTATACTTGATTTCTTGATTATGTTGTTTACGTACTTCCTAAACAACCGACACTAAGGTGAATATTAATGACGTCCGGGATTGTCAAAGAACAGTTACACATACTTCACTCTGTGGACTCTCTGTAGGCATACACGGGAGCAGTGAACCTCTGCAGTCTATTTCTCAAACGACGGTCAGGTGTATAGGTCTTTCTACAGCAGCGAATTGCATACCTCTCCTACAATAAACCCTGCTTAGCTCAGGGGCTTTGGGAACAAAATTACCCTTCATGCCGTTTGCAATCCACAAGTTCAAGTTGACTGGGTCGACCCAGACCAATTCACACAAATGAGTGCAGTAATCGGTTTGGTTTCCTTCCGCATTCATTTTAATACTTTGTGTTTCCACCAAATGCAGACACTTGATGTGCCCATGTTTTCGTTCAGGCCAATTACGATGCATTTTGGAATGCATCAGAGGTGTTTTCTCTCTGATCTGTTTTAAACGGCCAAGCTTCACGCGCCAGATGTTTCAAAGTAATACAGATTAGGGAGCCGTCTCAGTTACTGGTCAACTATTGCGTGGATCATCTTCACTTCCTTGGCGACACCTGTTTGGGAACACGCTTTCTTACCGTCCTTCTTGATAGAACTTTTTCCATGGACAACGACCAAACTTTAGTAGACCTTCCTTATTGTAAACCGTTTGGTTCGAACACTAACCCACAGAGGAGTGTTAGAAATGACAACATTTATGCCTAACGACTGTTGGAAAAAACTGTCAGCATATAGTCGTAGCAGAACATTAATCTTCAGTTTCTTCGTTCACAAGATAGGCAGGTTGTTTAATGAAAGGATGTTGAACTGTTTTACATGCAAGCTTCAAAAGTGGATAAAAACCGATTTGATGGGCGTTCCTTTGTAGGTGAACTTCGGTTGGTTATCGGTCGGTTCACATCGTAGCTGCTTACGGACAATCCGCTATAATTAACGTACACCAACTTTTAGCCTAACAACCACTGAAGCGTGACATGCAGTCTTCGAGCTCCAAGCCAACTCTGAACCCACATGGAACATGTTGATACCGCTGGAAACATAACTTAACTGATTGTCGGTCTCAAAGAAGAGGAGTTTAGTACTGTTGTGATCATTATCTGTGTGCTGATTTTGTCTACTAGTCCGCCGGAGGATCACATTGTTGTTCTAAGTAAGGCGATGCGGTGAAATCCACAAAGCACTGGCCTTCGAAATTCCACTGAAGTCGACGACTTCTGATCGTCAATTCAAGATATCTGGCCTACGTCGAACACATCTAAATGTGCATTAGATGACGACAAACTTACCTTCACTTAATTAGTTTTGACCACACTGGAGATTTTAAAACCTCTGAATCGATTCTCACCCTTGCAGCGTGAACAGTGCTGCCTGTAAAAGTATGTCGACAGAACTTTCGAAATATATGAACGGTGGTCGAGGGATCTGACAAACTGACCGAATTTTGAATATGGAAATAACTAAATTCTCAGGCAAAACCCGGAGACTTTATAACTCGTCCAAGTTACGGTTGTCAAAAATATCGATTACAGCTAAATACACTGCAGAGAATACGTTGATCCAATTCACAGCTAGTCTGTACTGCTGAAACATTGGGCAGAGCACCCTTTACTGTAGTACAATTGGCCGTCACGTAAGTTGCCTGCAGGAGGTGCAATCCGTTGTACGTTATTGGGGACAAAGTAGACTACTGTTTGAATTAGAAGGCTGTAAGTTACTTCAACCTTTTTAAGGGTGTCAGGTCCCAATCTAGATAGCTGTCTTCCAGCTCTTTGACAAGATACCGCCACTAGGCCCATACGTTAGCAGTCAACTATGACAAAATCAATCTATTGCTGAGGCCTGAAGTGCAATTGCCGTTAACCTTGTTTGCAGACGTATCCATGTACTGTTTGTCTTAATCATAAGGGAATAAATAGAATAATGAAGTTATTATAACCCTTGTTAAACCCGTTTTGAAATATCCAAGAGAGAAAATACTAAGCTGACCTCCACTAGGACTGTAGCTGAATCGACCACTTTTTCATTCATCATCAAACATTGAGAGTCCAGCAGGTGTTGATTGTCTTCTTACCAATTCCTGGAAAGTAAGACTTCATGTCTTATCTTTTTTTCTTGAAACGAACCATGACCGAGTAGTACGTTGTAAGTGTACGGGCATCAGTCAGAAAGCGCTCACAGTAAGTTGTTGGATCGGCTTTGCCAGAGGTGATATTCTGTAAGTATTATTCCCGTGCTTTTGAAACACTTTGACCTGATACAAATTAATACAACCTCTGTAATCTGTGACGATTCGTAAATAACTCAAAACAGTTCAAACAACTTGCTGCCAACCATCCATCAAAACAGAAGACGTTTCGCTACCGGGAAGGACAATACATTATTTCAGGATTAACAGAGGTTTGTACCCGTATCCAATCTTATTGACAGCGTGTGTAGGCAAGCGAAAACTATGATGTAACTCGACGGTAATGTGAATGCGAAATGAGATATGACTGAAGCGTTCTGTCATGGAGTTTGTTAACTTGCACCATCTGTGATGACGGAACTGAGTTCAACTGATACAGCGCTTGTCACATCTGATCATTCTGTTTCTATCGCTGGTTCAAATCCAGCTGACGTTCTGATTTTTCATAATTGGGTCTCATCTAAATCATCAAGTCTGCCAAACTACTCATTGGAAATACGCCAGTCTTTCTGTGACAAGACAAGTAAACTTTGCATCCTTGCGATCTGGGCCGTATTATAGTTGCTTAACTTAGTCCATTCAATAAATAAACGCTCATGCATATTTGTCGTTGCAAGTCGCCGTTAACAGATAATCGGTCGTGTATGAAAAATCCTCGTATGATCAGCAAGATTGTCAGATAACAGATTTTGGGGGAAATAAATGAAAATACCCAGGGTCTAATGCGTTCTCCCGTCAAAGCTTTCCTATACCATCTGATCACGTGAAGTTCCTATGAACTCGACTGGAATATGAAGTAAGCGACTTTGAAGAATAACTCACTCGTGTCACTAAGTTGTCCCGTCTTTAATTCCGCAATCGAGGTCGCCCTCTTTAGAAGTGTTTTATAGTTTAAATATGGAAGTCGTTTTCCCCTATATATTTACCACCACCCGTGTGACCCTATGTTCATTGCCGTAATAGGCCTAATGGTAAGTATTGCATACACTTCCCATAACAAAACTACATAACTGCCCAATATTTCATGTATAATATTGCCACATTATTTCTAGAATCTCCACCTTACGTGCCTCATAAACTGAGGTGTCTATATTAAGGAGTTAGTTGATACCCGTTTCTTCTTATTGAGTTAATGAAGTCTGCGGCACTGGTTGTTAAAATTCATAAGCCCACCGCACGAATATGCGTTAGTTTCATATATAAAACGTGCGCACGCGACACGTGGGCCAAATGCTACTTGAACGGTACATCACGTGACATCCGGAAATGGTAACCGAGGTGTTTGCTAACCCGACGTTCAGCGTACGGTCGGGATAGCAAAATGACCAACCGGTGGACAAACAGCCGTCCTGGAGTCAGCTGTAAACAATCGACAAACGTAGGTCATTTGTAATCCTGAGGTAACACGAAAGACGACGTTTAACATGTTCACTGCAGTAAGGACGTGATCATTCGTAGCGGGAGGCAATCCTGTCTGAATGGCTGTGGCACGAGGACACAATGTTGGTTTAGCCTTTGGGATAGTTAACCAAATTTTAGTAAGAACAGCAGCGAACAGTGATCGTTTACAGCACATTTCTGACAACGGATTAACGTGCAATGGTTTCATCAACCAACCGACAAGCCACCAAGTGCGTTGTGATACTAGGATGCCGTATATGCAAATATATATGGACAGATGAAATAAAATGAGCACAGAATAAATGAAAAGTCTAGTTTAGAAAGTAGTCATTCGGGTTACAATGATTATCACACACAAAAAGAAGACAATTTCAAAAGATTGAAACAAATTACGCTGGTTAGTGATTGCACCACTCGATGTAATTGGTGGAAGCGAACTTTTGTTAGGGAGTCCATTCTTTCGTCTAAAACCGCCTCCTTCCTCGAGGAAACGACTTTATCCAATCAGAATGAGCAGAACTGCTTAGAACAATCGGGAGGTAACTTTGGCTGTTTTTTATCTGTTCCATCATTATTCCGTTATGTTCACTGGCGAATTGGTGACTTTAACAGTTATTTTCGGTAACTCTTCTTCGATTTTCTGATTGAAAAATGTTTGTAGGTCGCTATGCACCACATAAATACTTTGTAATTTTCTTATCGTCCCATACGTTTCTGGAGCGGAACAAAGCTGTTTTTGCACCGGTCTTTTAGTTTTTCTTGAAAGCAATTACGAGGACATTCGCGTTATTTTGGAGACCGAGATTTTCCGTGGTAATTATTACCAGGAGGATAATCCGATTTTTGCCAAAATTATTACTACAACGAGGACGAACCAGCGTATTCTTTCAAGGGTTTACAACAATTTTACAAGTCCTGTGATGCACAGAGCTAAATAGATATATCGTATTACAATTAATTTCTGAAGGAACACTTGACCCAAAACTTAAAATTAATACAGAGTACGTGAAGACTCTCGTTTCAATGTCACAATTACAGGGTGAGTGAAAACATGTGCGTCTTCAAACGACACTGCAAATCTTGCTCGCAAAAGGACAGATACAAATCGTATACAAAAATAATGAAAGATAATGATTAAGTTGAAATACTATAAGTATTCTGTCTATCCAGGATAGTGAACAAAATGCCGGTTTTCCTATCCATATTGGAGAGATCTTTACTGTTATTTATGAAGTCAAATGCGAACGTGATGCAATCTCCCAGCACTACAGTGTATTAATTCACACAAGCCATGTAAAAAAACTATAGATTCTTTCTTGTCGAATACACGTACTGAAAAGCTTAGCCTGTAAAACTGGTTCGATCCCGATCAAGAATCTTTAGTACAACCTCGCCTGATAGGAAGGTGCTTGGATCTGCGAGATAAACAAAGTTGAAAATAATTCAACCCACCTTGGTTTCATTGTATGGAAGTATATCAACACGGTTGCCTGAATTTCCGAAATGAAACAGAACAACGTTTAAGTCAGTGCGTTCCCTTGAACCCATTCACCAATTAAGTAAGAAGACGCATATCGTGAAATGTTAACGTTTTGTTCGCGCCCTTCAATCACATTGGAATACATAAGATTTGTAGGAAACAACACTATTGGAAACTGTTCACCGTTTGGCTTCACATGTAGAAAAGGCTGTCATCAGTTCCTTGGCGGACAAACTGCATGAGTCAACATTTCGTGCACATACATTGTCGGATGGGGAGCACAGATTAATGCTTCCTCGGCGGATACAAGCAATTTGGGGTTGTACTTGCGCAATAACATGATAAACATGTTAGCGGGGTCATTAACGTGAACTGTTTCCAAATTGTACTTTGCAATTAATGAGGTGAGATTTCGGCCTACTCGTTCTGTTGTTATCGTCTGTTAAGCTACCGGGTGCAGCAAACAATGAGACATATGGTCAGCCATTCATTGTCGCAAACACCGATCTGTTTTGCCGATACAGACTTCACTGCAACGACAACGAACGGATAGATTACGTGAGAAATAGAACGGTTTGGTACATCACAGTTGTGCACAGATTAATCAACACTCTCAGTCGTGACGAACAACTGCACTTCAGAATAAGTACGAGCTAAGGCGGACTGAAATTTTCGACGTACATCAGTACAGACACGGTTACTCTTAAAATGTAGGTTCAGTAATAAGGGTCGTACACAAGGCAGACTTGCTCAGTCTGTAAGGGAGTAGCAAACTTCTCGGGATAACCGTTAGCGAGCAACGCTCTCTGCCATCTCCTCCTCTCTTTGGAAGCAGCCATCGATGCAAATCTGTCGGACTCTTTGAAACAACATTCTTACTTGACTTCATTTGTAAGCATTTGGTGCAAATGTGAGAAACTGTCAACACGGATCATTTCACGTCGTCTTGCAGCGCACCCAACGTTGTAATGAGTCACCCGGGTGCCTACTGAGTA
>JTDE01000740.1:99083-115973 GCA_014338405.1 Paragonimus skrjabini miyazakii
GCATACGACAGAAAATCAAGGTTATTGTGTCTACAAACTGAAGAAAGGCTACCAGAATGTCAGAGATTTCAGCGATCTTGTATTGAATTAACACCATAACAGCGAGAATTCTGCAACATTTAACATTCAACAACATTAAACACAAAAATATCGACAAAACAGGATCGATACTTGTTGGTCATGGTACGGAACACACCAGCACATGTCTGCACATCGACTTTCTGTTGAGTGATCCCGATTTTCAATTCCGGTAACAAGCACTTTAGACAGCAGAACAGTGTTGTCCTTCGCAACCTGAAGTGAGGCGACTTCCGGTCCATTTAGATTGACAAAAGACACTAGACAGGTATGATGATATAAGTGACATGTGCTGAATGGTAAGAATTCGCAGGATACATGCAATCGGTTTCCTAGTTGTTGCTACTCATAAGGTACTTGAAAAACCTAGGTTGGATATCCTACTATATGAACGGTAACTGATGAAGGTAACAAATAACTTGTGCGTTATTTCCACCATTCACCTCAGACTCGACGGAATCCGCGTGGATGTCAGCAGTACTTGCAGGAAGAGAGTAAAAAATCAGTCTTTTCTCGAAACTTTAGGTGATTTACATAGTAAGAAGATACGATAACGTTCAGATATGATAATTCAATCGTGTCCAATGCGGCACGGTCAACATGGTTACCACACAGGAACGTGGACCGAAGTTCAAATCACGGCAGTGGCAAGGATGTTAATTCCAGGCTGACTCTGACAGGATCGATACACCAGAAAAATGATTCTTTTCGAAAGAGGTCAGTTGTAAAAGTCTACCTGAAAGTGTGTGATCGAACACGAGTGACATTCAATCTATAACTAATAACTATAATAACTAAATCTACTACCCACTAATAAGTAGTATGTATTTTATCGCCAAAGTTCATCGAACGCATACAACCGGTATTTTAGCCATTGCCATTCACTGTGAAGGAGTATACCGTGAATCAAGATCACACACAATATGTGAACAACAGAGACACACGGCTGGAAGTATTAAGTCGGTTGTGAACAACGTTTTGGTCTTAACATCTTCGGTAATTCGCAAACAAGGAGATATTTTGAAAGACTAAGTAGGATTCTAAATTCTAATTGCTACAGTCTGGTGTGAACCAGCGTTGAAAATAAGGTACTCGGTTGAGTATGTGGATTCATATTCACGTTACATGGTTGATTTTACAAAGAACGTAGATTCTGTAACATGGTTCCACTAAGTCCCCCACGATCACTTCACTGTGGGGAAATCAGCTTTGAGCAATCGGTTGACACCCACAATTAGCGAAATACAAAGTAACATTCAGGATACTAAAAATTTTCAATTCAATTCGGTCGTAAAGTCAACCAGGATTTGTGTGAAATCCCGGTATATGGTATATGAAAGTAGTTACCATTATCTGTGACAAAACATCCCCATTAATTTAAGTCTATGGTGCTTCCAAACAGAATAAAATATTGGGTCTGATCGAGTGTAGTAATAATATAACATCAGATGAGGTGCACCAATAAGCGTCACTGACTTCATATTAACCAGAACTAAATTCGTTTGTAAGTAATGGTGAGATTGCCCGACCATCCCGATAACTAATCCGTTAATTTCACGAGTACGGCATCTCAATCGAATTAAAACCACAAAAAACAGTAAACCTGTTTAGCAATACACTACGGATAAATACGGCAGGAGTTGTAAATATAGAATGAACGCCGTTCAAGTCCGATTGGAGCATTCTTATTCAGAAGTTTTTCAGTCCGCAATGGCTAACATGGCTGTATGGCGGAAACGTAGTTCTGTGCTGTGACAAAAATTAAACTATAGTCTAGTGTTTCTTTTTGAAACAGGGTTGGCTTAAAACGCTAAAACTGCGAGCAAATATGTTCAGTGTTCACTTTACATCAAGCAAACTATCGACTACTTACTAAGCATAAATAACACATTAGACGACATTAATTATTAATGAAGTGAAGGCATGAAGATAAATGAAGAAGCATGTCAGACTAAGATTCGGATCAAAGGAAACGCGGTACCAGGAGGTCACCGTTGGATTGAGTTTTATCGAACGTCGTTGGGACAATCCATGTGAATGCCACGAAGGCTGTATAGAACCGGTATCGTATCAGACGATCTAATTCAGCATTGGCAGAAAAATCTTCTCTGGTAAAATTCCGTTTTTATCAAACGGCGACAGCACAAAGATAGTATTTATTTCAGAATAAACTTCTACTGCCCAATTAGCACAAACGAATAGCCGAAGGACAAAATAAGCACAAAGGTGTCAGTACAGTTCGGGTCAGATGGCTTTATAGCAGTACAGTGGCACCGATACTCACTAATAGGCGCCTTACTGTCAGATAAACCTGCGATTAACAAAATTGTTCTAGTTCTAAGTTTGGGAAGCCCGATAATATTTAGTTAGCATGTGATCGCAAACATTTTGTATCGTAAAAGCAGTAAACGTGAACCAAACAAAGGTGAATAAGAATTTAAGAAGAATAACAAAATATCACTGGTTTACAGTAAACTGATATAAAACTTGATCTGAACGACAGATCTTCTCTTCAGATATATTAAAGAGTATTATGAAAAAATGACGATTTACTGGACACAGGATCAGTCGGTCTGTATACTGTGAATTCAGTGCAAAGTGTGACAGTCAACATGCTCGTCACAGTGTAGTCCGGAGTTCACAGGTCAACCTAGGCCAGGATATACACTACTGATGAGTAAAACTTCTTCCATTCAAAGTGAGTCAGAGAAAAGATTTACCACAATGTGAAAACAGTGATCAAGCGCGAGTGAGGTTTCGTTTACGACAGTCGAATTTTCAACAGCTTTAATAATACCTTAAACAAACAGCATTCGTATCCCGAATCTGTCTCTACTTGGACACAAACCCAGTAAGCCAACTCGACTAGCAGCCGCACGAACCAACAAACAAAAATAGATCTATTATGTACAAAAGAAGTAGTAGCAAAAAAACGTCAACACATAATAAACACATGAACAAGAGACTGACTTTTAAAATGTTGTTTGCGTCGTAATTTCGTTCCATAATAACATGCCGCTGCATTAGAAGGACAGCTGCGGCGAAAAATATGTGAAAGTTTTTTGTCAAATGTTCACTCCAAATTGCCTATAAAACCGAAGAAGGAAAGACGAAGCTCAGTTATGAGTGGGAAGAAACGGACAGATTTCGAAAGCAATCGAATACATCCAATGATTTGTAAACCTGCAGGAATAACCATATTAGTTTTAATCTTAAATTACGGTATCCAATCAGAATAAGGAACAAAACACCATAGTTCAACTAAGATTGCGAAGTGGTCCACAGTAGTTGCTCAAGGTAAAATATTCCAGGTTTGGTGTCCGACAGCCAAGTCAACAACTCACAAAATCAATTGAGCTAACCACCAATAATACACGTAAGAATGCATATGTACTTGGTTGTGGAAGCGAGTACAAATAAACCGCGGTAACACCGCCATCTTCACATTAGTGTCATCTTTGGACTAATCCAATCACGGTTCATTTAAAATTATCCAGTGGGTCCTTGGAGTAGCTTACCTCGCCTTATAATTGTCATTCTTACTACATAGAAATAAATAAGAACAGTGTAGAGTAAACACCTAGGGCATCAGGATCATATGGGTTGAATGAGAATTCACCTAAAATAAAGGGGTTGTACTGGTGGCCTACAATCCCATTCGCGTAAAGGATGAATCAGTTAATCACATGTTATACTGTATAAGAAGTTTAGCGTCGATAATTCAACAATAAGAGACTAATACTCATCTAATTCACGAAAGATTTGTGATCGGTTAGACCGACCATTCATGCTGTGTGTGCGAATGACTGGGTAACAACCAACAAGTCTAGTTAATTGATAAACAACGCGATAGGTCTGAGACACTAAAAATGTCATTCATTAATATTCCAGCGGACAAAGAACATAGAGAAGCACTTTCTTTAGCTGTTGTGTTGCACTTCCATTCCTCGGAAGCTGAAATCTACCAACCGTTTGTCGTTAGCCAGCAAACAGTCAAGCATCCAACACAGCACCAAAGGGGTATAATAGAGTTTTTGCAAACAGTTGTTTCCAGCAACCATCAGCAAAGTGATAGACAGCTGTTTCACTTTTGTTGGGGCTCAACACGCATGCTCGGGACGCACACGATACATGAAAAGTATCAGAATACAGTGCAGACACTTTTCCAATAAATCACGGGACCGCAGTCACGGGGAGTACAGGAAGTTATGTGAATAGTTCTTCTGAGCTGTTGCGCTTCTTTGTTCATAGGTCAAGAAAAATACTAGGGTATCAAATGAGTGGTAGCAGTGATTCCAAGTAAGACATAAGATTCGTGACGGGAAGTCCAGCAAACAAGGTACACCAGCCATCGTCATGAGTGCGACGTGATAGATGTTACTGAATTTGGATTACTTCTAGGTTGATTTTCACATACAAACTGTAGCTTCTGCACTGTTATATAAATGTAAACCATGTGTATTGCAGTCTGGCATTTCCCAACTTAATATTCCAATTAAGAAGATGAGTGTGTATTGGATTTCTTTTAATGTAATAACGAATTCAAAATAACCCAGTCATCTCAGCTAACAGAGCTATACAACTGGATCTGGCTGTGTGTATACATCTGTGGAGTGATCCACCTTCCAGCGATCCCACTCTATCTTGTCCAATACCCCACAGTGGTCATTCTGTAAGAAACAGTACGATTTCCACAAAATAACACGCCAATTTAAGGGGGCCAAGCGCATAACCATACAGATCAACTACACCAGTTAATCCGTCCGACATTATTTGCGTTCTTCGCAGAAGAACTAAGTAAAGTAATGTCGTCCGCATACTCGAATTCAATCCCCCTACTATCTGAGAGCTCCTTCCAGAATATCATCTGGTACTAGAGTGAAGAGGAAGCCATATGGAATAGAAAACACATGAGATAGTTACCCACGGATGCACATTCTGTACCCAAAGTAGGTATACAACTTTAACTAATTGTCATATTCGACTGCGACTCTACTGTGATGAGAAGAGCCCCAAAACGTACATCGGGCAATGAAATTAATTCAAAAAAGGGGGTGCTTATCTTCCAATGTTTGTCGTTGGGCGAATATATGAACGATACAGCCACAGCCAAGGCAGAAACCTGCCCGTTCTCTTATTTAGTCCCCTTCGTGTTTCAGACCCATGGGCGTATTGGATGCAAAAGACAAGGCTAATATTCTCGAGGCTGTCATATGTTTTGGCACCCACTTTGGAAATAAGAATGACTGTCGATAGGTCCAATTCACGAGAAGCCTCTTCAGTTTTCCAAGCCGAACGAAGAAGCGTGGTCCATTCAGAAAACGATCTCTCGCCAAAATCTTTGAAAAAAGCCGGAAGAAGAAGGACCGAGCCTAGATCTTTATTGTGAGTTGATGGGTTAAGATCCGATACCAAACTAGTTTCCGACAAAGGACTGGCGGGGCTGTCGTATTAACCATAATATCACCATCAACTACAGATGAATGAGCTGATAAAGCCAGCCCATCAGTCAAGTCGCCCTGATAAGCTGTAAATTTGTGAACCATTCTATCCACATACGCTCTCATTAACACCTTGTTGACGACCAATCGAATTAAGGAAAACAATAATCGAATATTTCTTTATAAAAATGTGTTTACTATCATTTCGGTTCGCCCAATCTGGTAAGCCACGCGGTCCATACCTAGGCTCTTCAAACGTTCAGGACGTTTTGGCTCACGGCAGTCATCGCTGTGTTCATAGTAGCGGTGAGATGAGCATATGCACTGCTGAAGTAGCATAAATCCGTTTATACTGTATCTGCGGTGCTTCTGTGGAACAGATACCTCTGTAGAAGGATCGCATACTTGCTGGAATTTCTGCTTAGTGTTCGCCGGGATCACTCCACTCTAGTGACGTGAACACTGAATGACAGTGCTGTCTGAGGACACTTTATGATTATGAGCACCTTCACTGAGCAAACGACAAAACAAAGCGGACACGAACACGGTTTCAGTGAAGGCGGGTGCTCCAAAGCGAACGAAAATTACGTTTGATTTTGGTTACTGCTGTACACAGTAGATGTATTCAACTAAACATAAGGCTGTTGAATGGTACCGAAGTGTTTCCGATCATATTGGACCAGCGACCGAGGTGTACTTTTTCCGGCACTTTTTCTGATCGCCCTTTCTTTACTCGGAAGACAGTGGTGTTTAAACTATAAAAACAATTCCGCTGTATACTCACATGAATGTATTGCACCACCTAAGTACTCGTACGCAGTCAGTAGTGGGGTATGCAACCTTATGAGCGCAACTGATTTTTGTCTGACCACTCCAGTTTGACCTGGCTGACTTTGAAGGGTCGAAACCCTAATCAGTATGGTCTTTCGGATCAACGTACTGAACAAGCACAACCACCTAATCAGGTTAGTAGGAGGGGTTAGAGATCACAGCTGAGGTTGTTTGAGATGAAAATTCAAGCAACCTGAGCTGCAAACAACTTGAAAAGTCTAGAATAGTTCTGATGAAAAAGGTGACATATTGGTCTGTTCTTCATCTGTCTAGCTGGTAGTGTAGCCGTGGCCTTACCCTTTCACGCAGCTCATCAGATGTCAAACCATTTAGTTTAAGTGCGCTCACTATCTCAACTTGCAAATTCGCGCTCACACGTGCACGCATGATGCGGCTGGACCCGGATCGGGACAGTAGGACCAACACAACTGCAGGGGATAGGACATGCTCCCGACGAGTTTCACTGCATTAAGCCTGAACATCAAATCCTACAAATGAATATCCAAAACATTGATCTAGCCTTTTCATTTACAGTCTTCGAGATATCGTTATTCGTTATTTGCTAGTGGATACTCAAGGTACTACGATAAAGAGTTCCACTACAATAGCATGATATGGCCGCAGCAGATAGTGGAGCATGACGTAGCAAAGGTAAACCACAAAGGGTTAAACGTCGCTTATTAGCCATCACAGAAGCCATCGCAATTCGATTATACTCACCCCCGTTATGTTCACAAAAACGTCTGGTCAAAGCATCGAACCTCCCGTGGCCGTGTATCAATAACCTGGATCGATCTGTTACGTAGGAGCACCGATTTGCCAAAAACACTTGATGTGTCTGACTAACTTGACATTAATGCGTACCATCCCTCACCCTATTGATGTACTACCCCCGTCGAACCCATATATATGTGTTGTATTTAGCCTGATGATGAAACACTGAAAACAAGCTTGTTTGCTACGCGCTTCTTATGACTAAACCACAATAATACAGAAATTCGTTCTAAACACGATGACTGGTTTCCTCATCGTTTTCAGTTTTTCAAGTGTGTTCTTCATGCTGCTTGTGTATCAGGGCCAACAAATCAGACATTTCAAGAATTGGAAAACCTTGCAGACCGCCTTTTCTAACGTCCACGAACCTATCTCCAATATCGCTTATACTCACAACCATAAAGATTAGAGGATAAACATATAAATTCACGATTTACATACTTGTACGTAGGTAACCACATTTTCACGGTTTTTAGGAATCATATAGTGTAATGTGCAATAGCTCAAACTGAATCAATCAGATGGGACCGCTAGAAAAAATAATATAAGCACATTTAGCTGAAAATCGCTTAGCACTTGAAGTGGCCTCTCAGTAAGATTTTTCCACCAACACAACAGTCGGTTTTTGCTGTATTTTGATATAGTGCATTTGACTATGTTGTAAGACTGAGTTTACCGCTCGTTTTGACTTCTAACACTTTTACATCGGTCAGAACTCCAGGCAAACTGGCAGCAATCACAGCGTATTCCCGTCTCTTTCATCATATCACAACTCCAACCTCGTCTGAACCACTCTTCTCTATCTGTTTGACGTTTTCTTTCCCTGTTAACCTAGTGCCTGGTTCTCACACTGAATACACATGAAAATTCTTCGATGATAGGAACCGTGGTGACGATCTCACTAGGGTAGCCTACTGCCTGGTAGATAAGCCGTCTTTCAAACAAACTTTTTCTCTCCAGATGTTCGATTGCAGTTACACTATTGGTGCTGAAACCAGGTTCGACGCACCTATATTCACGAGGGAGAAGTAGCAACTACAGAGTCGCCTTCCACATTTCAGTAGACAATTTTCTGGAAAAATACAGGTGAGGGTATGGACCCAGTTCTATTTTAGCCCTGTGGCCGGAACTTTTAATTCGATAATATCACTATTAAAAAGATTATCACGAAATGTGCAATTGTCCATTTAGCACAACACAGGTATACCGTTGAAACTCAAATGAGAATGTTCATGTTACAACTTTCCAGCTTTCACGAATCTGATATAAAGGTTTTTTCAGTTTTCCCAAACCTTGCAGAGATTATGAAAGCACACTCTGTTTTCCCCAAACACTCCCAAACTTTCTTAACTCATGCGAACCTTGGTGTATGCACGTATGTACAGGGTGAGGCGTTTCAGGATAAATAATTCATTCGTTTTCCATTACATCCAATACGATTCAATAAACGATTATTTGTACAACCTTACAAGCCGGTAAAACACGTTAGGGGTTTCCGTTCTTCGAAGTGAGGCTCAATAATCAGCGACAACTGTAGCTGAAGACGTCGTCGGCTACAGACAAGTTTAACCAGTGGCGTGGAGCAGAATTCCAACCGAATAAAGGACGCTCTTCTATCAAGGGCCTACTAATTAAACTCACGTTTAGCAAAGGGAACACGCGATGCGATAACACATCGTTGTCGGTTTTAACAACCAAACAGTAATGACTGTAAATGACTTTATTCTGAGAACAGCCATAACCGGTAGTATACAATATTTTGATAAATAGATCGTGACAGGTGAATATTTTGACTTGAAGTGCGAAACCAGTTGTACATGTGACCATTTACAAGATCACATTGATAGCTGTTCCAGGTTGAATCCTTTCTGTCTATGCTGAATAAGCTTCTCGCTGTGAATCCGGGAGTGCACTGCGCTTCATCGCATTCAGTACTGGATTTCTGACGATTCTCAATTTTTGAGATATAGTCAGTTATCTCACTGCTATCGCGAGCCGTGATAATCTGCAGCCTTCACTCAATAGGCAGAACCCCAAATGTGTATAGCGCCACACCTCCCAAATGAGGTGAATCTGCTTCAGCTTGTGCGTGTACACAATATGGCTTGCACTGACTTGATCCAAGCTCGGCTTATGTAAGTACCCGAAAGTGACGCACTGTGATTCATTGTTAGGTTATGAAAGTGTCCACCTTGAATGCAGAGAAGCAGACATATTCCACTTACTTCATGTGTCTATGCCTGCGGCCTTGTTCACACAATTCAAATGACATTTCTGTCGCGACAGTCATGCCTATTCTGAAATCTACTGTTCGTTCCGGTCATGGGAGACAACCACTGGCCCGTCATTCTTTGCAAAGATAAACCTCTGACTGATAGCTCACGAGCAGCGCTTACAAAGGTTACGTGAGCGGTACATCAGAGCCCTACTTATCTGCATACATTGAGGATAGACAACAAAAGAAATATTTTATAGGACAACGCAACACCAGAATTGTTGTACGGAATATGAGTTGCTGCATACACATAGGAAATGGTGAAACACAAAGGTTAGCTTTGGAAGTTGGTCCAACAAGTGAACTCGTGCAAAGACGCCCTTTGCAAAGGGTGCTGTCACATCCTTTGTCATGGCAAACTTGTGTGGGCTAACGAGGCCGGCTCTTATGAATATAGTACCTTTTACTAGAGGGATTACAGCTATACCTAACACCCACTGTCGTTCATCCATACGTTTTCCCGTTACTGTGTATGGCTTCATAGATCCTGTACCTAGATTTAGGACATAAGAAAGGAAGTTAGTTAGTACAAATTGACTAGGAGATTTATTGGCTGGAGACGTTAAGGGAGGTAGTAGCTAATCCAAGTTTAACAGTGGTCATCAGTGGCGTAGACAAAATCACACACGTGCGCTTAGTAATTAGTTCCCATTTCTTTCCGTTTTTTTGCATTATAATTGCGCTCTGTTCTTTACTTCACGATGTACTGCTGTCTATGATGGTGAGGGATACCATTCAGACAATCGATAGATGAATTTCAACCTTGCAACCTGTTATACTACTCACAAATTCGAAGTAAACGAAATGGTAACAAAAAATGCCAAGCAGCCTGAGAAATTGGATTGAAATGTAAAGCTAAATTGAAGCTGGCAGACTAGCAATTGTTTACTGTTATAGGTGGATAAACATACTGAATGATGGTTCGTAGTATTCACCGCAGATTCTGGGAAGCGTTGCGTGATCTGGCAGTCCGAGTAGACATACGATCAAAGCGAAACGTTGTTTATGCGAATTAGCGAATCAATAAGCTTGTTTATGTGTTGAGAGTAAGACAGTACACCGTTAAATACCGTTATACGCCTTAAACTGTGGCTCTACATAGTCGGTTGAGTGCGAGAAATTACTTGTACCTCTTGGCGCAAAATATCAATAAATTATACACAGAGTGCGGCTCTTACTGTTTGCAATGTTACTGACACAGAAAGCTGTATGATGCTGACATAAATCTGCTAAAGCCAACAAAGACATGACGAAACTGTCACACAGGAAACTCGCACAATGTTCTCGCATTTTCTCCGGATATTTCACTCGAAAAAGCCGCGTTTCGCAAATAAATAGTACAGTAAGAATGAACGACCATACAATACTACTCGTGAGCAGTC
This sequence comes from Paragonimus skrjabini miyazakii, assembly GCA_014338405.1. Lineage (NCBI taxonomy): Eukaryota > Metazoa > Platyhelminthes > Trematoda > Plagiorchiida > Troglotrematidae > Paragonimus > Paragonimus skrjabini miyazakii. The sequence goes on from JTDE01000740.1 coordinate 109,865, forward strand.
AGACGTAGGCACACATTTAGGCATTGAAATGACAGGGTGGAAATACAAGAAGGAACATTGCAGTACATTCTAACGAGAAATGGTTTTCCGTACATAAGCTTAGCAGTGATAAATGTGATGTTCCGGGATTCTTATCTGCAAATGAGGAATTGGATTGAATTTTCTGGATAACTGATCCTTGTGCCACCTGGCTTGTTGTAGAGCGCAAGTGTGCAATCAGGATAGGCCGGCCCTCTCTCATGAATGCGCATGTTAACCTTTCGATATAAACAATGCAAGCTGGTAAACGACATCCTGCATGTTTGAATCAAAGAGTGAGATGCATTTGCTCTTTCCAAGAGCAGATTCATATATCATGAGAAAGCAAACGGACAAACAAGACAAGCCAACGAACACATCATGATAAACAGCATTGGTCCGTGGGACCATGACAGCAAGACAGCTGACCAGAAGTCAATAAATGTTGAGTAAAATTTTAAAAACAGGTTAACACAGTGAACAGGCCCGTGAACAATACAACGCAGCTCAAGAACAGAAGTGACACAATCCTACAAATAACCACGTGTCGACTCATTAACACTGGTATTAGAGAACGCTCACTCGCCTCCCATAGGACCATAACATCGCGGTAGGAAAATTCACGCTTGAATTGAATGAGAAGCCAACGGAAACAGAATGGCATTTCTTTGGCATTTTTACTTTCTGGATGTGTTTCAACAATACATAAAACAAAAATAAAACAAAATTGTACCACAGTTATTACTGATAAGGCAAAGAAAAACCAAGCATCATGAAAACAAAAAAATGAAAAATTCTCATTTAGGGAATGCAAACCAACGCAATTCTCCTGAGTGGTAAGTGTCAGCGTGGTCACTTATAGTGCAAGTTTCGTCGAGTCCTACGGACTCTTAATGATTGCTATTCGAGTACATTCAAATCAGACTCAAATCTATCACAACTGTACGAATGTATCATAAACCTGCATGATGAATGGATAGGTGGTCAACTGCGCAAGGAAAATTTTCGAAGATAGTTTACACGGCACTGTGATTACAAATGACGGTGAGAAGGCTTGAATATACAAAACCATTACAGGATCTGCCAAGCTGACCGGAAAACTAGACGTCTGAAAGAATCAAAACTATAAGGTTTCTGAAATCGAACATAATTCATGCCTTAATGAACAGTTGGCAGGTTCAAAGTCTCACTGAATGTCGTGGAGTACACAAATAAGCTGATTTAGTTGACTGAATCAACGTTTTCCTAGAAAGGACTGCAAACGCTTGCTAACCTCCGACTGGGTTACACAGATTCACAAGATTCACTTTACCCTGGATTGTAAAGCGCTGTTAAAACGTAATCGAATCACAACCTGAAAGTCACAGTTTGACAAATTATTTGCCTAGATATGTTTATATTTGAGATACCTTTTAATGTACAAATGAGCACACACATCATGCTGAAAAGTGGCAACTTCTTCAAAAGTAAACTAATTTATTAGCAACAAACGGCGCAACGAGTACGCATTCTCATGGATACAAACAAATGCATCCGTAACCAGCTTCCCAGCATCGCATAAAAACCATATTCTATCTTGAGTAAGCGAGAGAGTGAAGAGCCGTAAGGCAGAATTTTAATCGGAAGCAGTATGGTGAACTCGGGGAGGCTGTTGAGGAGCAACATTTGAGGCAACGTGCAAACCATTATTTGAACGACCATTTAGAATGACTCGGAGCACAAAATATCAAAAACTGTAAGTGTAACAAGCGATAGTGCCGCAATCCATGGAACAAGCAAACAGATGAAACACGAGTCAAAGGCAGTTTAAAACTTTGGAAAATAAAAAATCGAACCACGTGACAGCTTTAATAGCCAGTTCACTCAGAATGCCAGCCGACACAGACTGACTTCCAAGAATCGCCTGTAAAAGGTAACACAGAGGGATGCTCGGGGTCCGATGGACATAACGCGCTATCGAGATAAGAGAAATGATAATTACTGCGTAGTTCCGAAAGCTTTTCTATTCCATTTGTGCGACAGGCAGCAAGATGCCAGGTGTAAGCGAGACAACCTGAGAAGACAATGTCGATCCTGTGTATAACTTTAAGAGAAGATTACGACGCTGATCTGAGAATATCGAACAACAGTGTGACTGGCCACCCAGGGCGTTAACTACGTCCTTGAGCATTCCTTCTGCTTGCTGGTCTGTTGACTTTTTCATGCCCTCATAAAATAAAGTCACACTGAGATCGGGTTATTATAACTCCGCAAGACCCTTGACTCATGCGAACTCCCTCGTATTTTTAAAAAACAGAGACTCATATTCGAAAACCCGGGTCAGTGAAGTCGTTTCGAAGGACCAGGGTTTAGAAAATACCATACCCAGTTCCAAAAGAAATTCAGGCGATTCGTGTGTAAACTATCGAGGGGTGAACTTGATTTTTACTGTATCAAGGCTGTTTGCAGCCATTTGACGCCGCAGATTAAACGCAACGCGTGAGCAACATATTCGGGAAGAGCAAGTTGGATTTCGCCCTGGTCATACATTCACATTCCAACAGAGGTTTGAACAATGCCACTCATATAGAAGACCCACAAGTGTTTATTTTTTGGACATCTTAAGGCCCTCAATTCGGTCTGCGAAGCTGTCCTCAGACTTTTTATCAGGGACTAATCAGATCGAGGAGACAAGTCACCATTAAGCCTCGAACAGGGTCGGGGTTTACGGTAGTTTACCGCCAACCTTGACCATCTCAAATGAGATGCAATAAGACTGCTCAGACTTCTTGATCTCACATGGCTCTACAACAGAGAAAATCTTGCATTGCATTGTGACAGACTGTGAATATGATCGTACGGAATTGCGAGCAAGCACTCAATTTCGAATAGGTAAACGATATGTTTGAATATAGACGTAGCTATTTTTAGTGGTTAGGTCCACTCCCTTTTCCCCTTTTTTTCTTTTCCCTTCCTATGCAGGGTTTGCTTTTTCATCTTCGTAGTTGTGTGACAGTTAAGCATCAAAGTGAACCACTGATATATTGCTGTCTATGATGATGATGAGGAGGAGCAGGAGGAGGCAAACGATAGTGCATTCAGTTGTGACGATTCACAGGGAGTCCGAAACGACAAGTTAAAGACTTCAGCCTGTCAGTCACGTACGACGTCTGCATCTTCTAAGTGTAAGAAGTTGCAAGCCTCGTAGAACTCTGCAACTGTTTTCATCCTCAATGCTGAGCCGTGAGAGAAAATGAGAAATCTACGTACCATGGGCGTTTCAGCAATACCAGTGTAGCTAAAGCTCAGCAGTGGCGTTTACTAGTTTGCGCAATCTATGATGCCAACATGACCTGAGTCTGTAAGAACAGAGCGTTCCGTACTTACTGGCTGACGTTCGGTAAAGGAAGCTGCCTGACATGCATTTGTGTTGCGCATCTCCGTGTTTCATCTTCCACTACATCATTTTCCACTCTATCGCACAATTCGCACTTTTATCAAACCTTTGGCAAGTTTGAAAGTGTGTGTAAACATGTCAAATATATACGGTCAAACACAGAAATTTAGATGAAGCAGCCGAATCGTTCACAGTGTTGTTACACAATCATAATCTGAAATGACTAGTGATTAAAACATTCGTTATCGCCCGTCAAAACCAAGGCAGCCGTCCGATGACATGCTGAACAAGAAAATCACACGCAAAAAGAAATACAGCGACTCATCAGATGTAAGTAAATGGATTGAGAATAACACAACGTTATGAACAAGTTGTAACACTCTACGTTCCACCTCGGGTGGCCTTCCTCAGGAGTGTTGCAATCGAAATTACACTGACAAAGTTAGTTGTTAGTGTGATTTCGATTACAACACTCCTGAGGAAGGCCACCCGAGGTGGTTGGAACGTAGGGTGTTACAACTTGTTCATAACGTTGTGTTATTCTCAATCCATTTATCAATAACATGTTAAACACGACGCCCAAACTGTTTGACTTCATTCGTACAAAATTTGGTGCGGATATCTAAAAAACAACTATCCAATGAAATCAATCTATCACGTAAAAACATATGCCCAGTACCAATGAGTGATGAAGATAGCTTCCACGTCACGAAAAGGTGAAATTGCACAGCTAAAACGTTAAACCAACCTAAGTAATCACTGAAATCAGGATCCAACACTTCAACTAGTTCAAAGAGTTGATAGAATTGCTCCCTCACAGCGTTTAGGTTCCCATCAAAGTTGGATTCCTGCGAAACGAAATTAAAGTAGGCAAAAAAAAACGGTAATCTACAGTGCCAGCTACAATGAAACACGTCAACATAGAGGAAAGTTCAATGAAAAATCAGAATACGATGAGAATTCCCACGCCAGCGAGCAACTATACTGGAGTGAAATGTCTCTATCGGTAGATGCTTGCTACCATACTGAATCGAGCGTAATCGGAGATGGCACAGCTGTCCAAACCTGCAATGCCTTTACACAGTCGCCCATCCATCCAAACCCCAGATCACAGTGTGACGACCACGCAAGTGTGGAATGCGCGCCTACTTAACGTCTCGACTTCACATTCTATTAAAAACATGGGTGATTAAAAAAATACATTTCAAAAAGGGAACGTACGGCGTAATTGAGATTCAAACCAGCCACCGTGTGAGTGGTGTTCGAAGTTGATATCAATGAACAAACTCAAAGCATATTCAGTGACTATCGTCAGTAATATCGTCACCATCATAAGCATAAAAGTAAACCATATTTTAAATAAAAAGGAAAGGAATAGGGTCTGATGAATGAACGTGTCATGTATAAATACACACATTCAACATCAAACTGCCTGCATCATGCAAACAAAAAGCCGCATGTGGAGCAGCATCCGCGAAACAGCTCCCCTGTGATTTCCACTACTCCGTTTCGTAAACTGGACTTAATTTACGAAAAACTCGGTCAAACAACAGCAGCACTCACGCAGTTAAGCTGGATTATTGGCCAAATCTTCTTGTTTCTCTAGTCACCAACTTTGTGTGTCATAAAAACAACAGACGTCTAGGTCTGAGAGTCCTGGGAGTATCTCAGTCCACATGCAACCATGAATATTCAGAACATCAATAATTTCATATCGTATCGGTCATCTGACAGTATTACCGCGTCACCTAATCTGCTGTTTACAGCAGAGTCGATAGGCTAGAACATGCCACTACTGTCCCCCCTCACTGTTCTGTCAAATTCAGCTCTCAGTCCCCATTTCCAGTCATTACTTTGCGGATCTCATAAGAGATATAGCTAGCAATAGTAACACTGTTCCGGTAATTCACATCTCTTATCATCCAGCCTCAGGCCTCCAACGTGCCTTGTTTAAACCTACAATCTGAATAAATATAGGTGCTTTCAACGTTTGCACTTTGAAACAGATAGGTTAACAGACTGCACGAACGTTGTACGCATTGATTATCGATGCCCGCTGAATTTCAGATACTGGAATCTAGGACAGTAGTCAACGTATGGAATTAACAGCACCCACACTGCTACAGGATATTGCGTATACATTTCGAGTGACTCTCTGACTGCCGCTACCAATCAGGCTGGAGTGCGTATAGTCCGCGAAACTGCCTACACCTCAAGGAATACCGGCAGACTCATCAAGCTTATCATCATCAACATCACAGATATCAGTGGTTCACACTGATGCCTAACGGCCACACTACCACGAAGGAAGAAAGAAAAAACCCATATGAGAACAGAGTGAAAAAAGGGGATGGACCTAACTACTAAAATAAGCTACATCTATATTCAAACATACAACATCAAAGCGCCTACACCTTGCAAACAAACAACCGAACTGTAAGTGAGAGTAAGACGTCATCAGTAAGACAGCGTCCTTACGGCTTTCACTGCCCCGCATCATTAACTGCACTCACTTCACAGACAACTCAACCAAACAACGAAAACATTCACGCCACTGAACTCGGTTAGCCGCAATCTCACCTAATGTCTCATGCCACTGACTCTGTGAATCGCGAGGGCTCCAGCCCGGGAGATGAACCCGATCTACAGAGTGATCGAACCCTTTGTGAACGATTTCATGTCTACGCCAAGTCATCATCTATCCACCTCGCACCT
>JTDE01000740.1:118170-149458 GCA_014338405.1 Paragonimus skrjabini miyazakii
TATATATATATATATATATATATATATATATATATATATATATATATATATATAACTCTAGGACCAAACCTTGTCTGGTTTTCCTCAGTCTGCTTGCCGTGCAGCAGTGAGCTTACGAAGAACATCAGAGGCCAAAAGAGGAAACTTACTTTCTAATAATTTGCACAAGAGCTCTACTGCCAACCGAACCTAGTTCACAGGAGTGGTCTAATTCGGTCACATTAGGTAAACCAACTGTCATAGCCACTACCAATTGACCACTTCCACTGGAAAGTACCAACCTTAGGCCAGAAGCCTTAATTCGTTTGAAAGCCGGTGTACAACCGTGCAACCTCAGTTTACGTAGGTCTACAGACCGAAAAACAAGACAGATATATGATTATGGCAGAGTACAAGGAAGATGATAATTAAACAATCCCTGGAAGTATTTCGTTCAGTGATCCAAATTACCTGACTTCTCATGGACAAGTGGCCATCCTACCCTGGAAACTTATTGTTTTTGAATAGTGTTGGAGGTTAGCTTGAACAGTCTGCTAGTATTCCAGAAACTGAAGGCGACTCTCATTCAGTTACTCTTTGCAGTTAGCCTTCTTGATCGACAAGTAGATAATGCCAAGGTGAACATCACCCACAATTGATCGCAGCTGTCGCACTCCAATAGACAATCCAGTCGGCCCCTTTACAAAAGAAGCACTAGACTAGAGTTTCGCTCTCATTAGAGCTCGTCAGTAGTGCAAATCATCGCCACTGACGGGACTAGAACCACGGCCATGCTATTCATGAGGCAACCGTGTTTACCACTGCGCCATTGACCTCACGTTAGGCACGACCGAATTATCATAGGTGAACACTCAACCACTTTCGCTAGTGAGTAATGATCAGGTTGCCCGATCGTTTCGATAGGAGACACAGTTACTGTCTGCTAACTCCAATCGATAACCCCGCGATTAGGACTTCCTAGACAATGTTCGAGTTTTTACGGACTCCTCTTCTCAATCTGTTATATGAATTACTATAAGGAATATTCCGTCCGACATTTAACAGCACTAAGGGCATTTGAAGTGGCTATAGTTTTTTACGCGGATGATCTACCGAGTCGCATGTCACAGCACCTGCTATATAAGTAGCTTTCGAGATTCCGGTACACCAGCCGTTGGAGCTTGCAAGCCTTGGGGTGCCAAGCTTATCATCTAAGTTCGCTTGGTGCATGCGTCCTAAAGTGGAAACGACCAGTTTCTCGAGAGCTATTAAGATCGGTGAGGTCATCACCCAGCAAACTACGGAAAACGTCGACAGCGTAACAGAGTGTGAGGATAAACACGTAAATCAATAAGATTGAGGGTCTTGGATGGAGCCACATAACCTATAATGAATGATCACGTCAAACCAGGACAGGTCGCAGGAAGGTGTTGTCAAGAGGAACAGCGACGAACAAAATGTCAGACTTACTGCTGAACAGAAGTGCACCGTACTCAGAAAACGCTTGCAACATTATCAAAGCGCTGTGATACTAACGTAAAGTTGCCACCTGAACGAGACTCGGCATCACCCAGTCGACCAACCTGAACGTCTATAACTTCAATTAACATTGCTATATCAGAACCACATCAGAACGGTACTCGATCAATGAGCGTGTAAAAAAATTATAACAACAGAATTGACTGTCTTTACATAAGTAGGTGAAGCAAATTACGAAAGATCGGATACCAAAAGAGAGCAGCTACTGAACACCCAAAGAAAAAAACATCTAGCACAGTGTGAAAAGTAATACGTCTTTTATTCGATGGCAAAGCCAACCCCATTTTTGAAGAAAACAAAAGTAACTTCATTGTTCCAACTGTTAATGATTCATGAGTGAAACGCACCACAGCATACAATCAATACGTTCTAGAATGTACCTCGCGCAAAGCTCACAGTGAGAACATTAGTAGATCACAGACAGCAATAGTTGAACAAATCAGAACCAGACTTACCAAACGTTCCATAAGACCGACAAAGCACCAGAAAGCATCCTCTTCCTGCTGTATCACATAGAGAATCAGGGCCAACAGATCATTCATTCCTTGGAAGTAACCTGTATTAGCGGGAGACGAAAAAATTTCGGAGTGGTAACTTTACGTCACATAGAAAGTTTCAAAGTATAATTGGCTGCAACACAAAACAATCAGAAGTATCGCCTCGAAAATCTAAGACAGCTCAATGGAAATCGAGATTTTTTTTTAAAAAAAAAACAGAAATTTAACAAGTTTAAGAATATCAGTATTGACGAAAAGGTGATAGTTGGATTTTAAAAAATGCATTTACAGGTATACATATTACTGATACATCAGAAGACATTTATCTCTCTAAACGCAATGAATGACTCACTTTATGATAAGGGAGGATCAGAGTATAACGGTTATGCTTATCGAAAAACATACCAGTTTGACACTAAGGTTGTAAGCCGTTATCACAAAAGATTGATTATATGATATTACGTGATCATCGAGGTTTGCATCCGATCCGCAAATAAGCAATCAGTCTACAAGAATCATATAAACTTATCTATCCAAACCATGAATGATTACGGCATGTATTAAGAACGCAAGCACATTGGTTGCCGTACCAAGTACATGTTTTCAGGCTCCTAGCTAGCTGGCATGTGAAGTGAGATGAAAAAAATGATTGCAATGTTAATGGGAAACGCAAGCAGCAACTAATCAGTTCGAGACAATTTGGTTCCTTCAAGAATATGAACAAAACCGTTAGAATACAAAAATCGGTGAATGCAAGCAATTCGTATTGACTCGTTAGTACCAAATTTACAAAATAAGACGGGTTTTTTTTATTATAGAACAGTTAGAGGGGGTGGGATGGATAGTCAGTTGGTGGGCTAGGAAAGGTCACTGAATGTAGGACAGAATCAATATCACGAACGACTGTTTCTGAACACACAAGACCAGCTTCAGTTGATTGATTGCGACAACCTCAGCAAACTGCAAAAATCTTGGATTGTAATGATGCAATAAGATTCTGAATGCACAAGCTGGGTCAATGACGTGACCAATGGTCAGGGTATATCTAGCGACTGCGGACACTGGTTGCTTGCGTGTTTCAATTAAATTATCGTTCTTCGGTAACACGGAGTTCTGCACCCATTTAGGCAAATGTTCCTTCACTCTGAAGATCAAGTACCTCATGGTTCTATCTATGTAAGTTTTTCTCAGTTACACAAGGATTGGTAGATACGGTGTGAAGTGTCACCGACAGGCTGAAATTCTTTGATTGAAGGTACGGACAGGTTCTGGATCCGAGCTAATACACGGAGTTCCGCTGCAGTAACTGTTCGTTTAATCGAATTCACTAGTCTCTGCGTTGTTGTATGCATATTGTAATCATCCTTAAAAGGCAATTCTATGTAAACCTTTTTCTTTCTCACGGTGATCACCTGTTTGTATGGCGGTCTCGGTCTATTGTGTCTTTCTATAAACCTTTTGAGATAACTATTCGATTGTAGTGCAGATGTGATCAACTCTAATTCTTCCACAAGACTGTCTTGTGTACAGATTCGTCTTGCGCGTGTGAATAGTGTATTTACCAGTGCGCGTTTGCGAAGGACCGGTGTGAAACCACTAAAGTTTAGGTATTTACCGGATCACGTGGATTTCCTAACTGATCAAAATAAAAAGCAATTTCATGTTATTGTAAATCTGGTGCTGATGAGTCAATACGAAATGCTTGCATCTACCAGTTTTCGTGTTCAACGGTTTATTTAGACTAATAAGTTATAAGTGATCGATCGTGTTCCTGTCCTCAGATGAGATATCTTCGCCATCCACATTGTCTCTACCTGAAGTAATGAGGAAAGCTGGTAGCTAATGGCATTCAATAGATTAACTGAAATGGTTAGGGAATGAGGGCAACTAACGAAACGAAGTAGTAAAAGTCGCGACAAGTCCGTTATAAAGATGTCAGAATCTCACATGAAACTCGGTTATTTATTTGCGAGACAGCCAACATGGCGTTGATTGCTCCGAACTGCGATTAATCCTTCCCAACTCTGTCCACAAAATATTATTTTTTCATAAGTTAAGCATCAGTAGTGACGACGGATGGATTGAGGTTCCTAATTAAGGTAATTATGACAAATCCACGAACATGACAAGTTTTGAGATAGCCGAGAAGTGTGATCGGCCCGAACCATCGAACTGATATATATAATACACAATGACCACATGAAGTGGAAAACGTGCCACAATGTGAGAGGAAAACAGTACGTAAAGTAGAGAAGGGAGGCGATGTAGATAGAAGGAAAAATTACACTGTAACACAGAGATTTGCAACACCAGCGCCAGTGATTACAATTCTTCGCCATATAAGACACCGTTCTTAACCAAAGGTGTTATTTGCCCCCCGGGAAGATGGGAGCGCCCTACTGAAGCACGCTTCAGGACGAGTGCCTTCAAACCACGAACCCAAGTCATACTCTGACCGCCAGACTATCGCTTCAAACCTAACCCACCACACTCAAATAAGATGCGATGTGGCAACCGGGGAGCGGTAATTGGTAACTTGCAACCAAGCCACCGTAGGCTATGAGACGAGATAGGTATGCTCTGAGATCGACAGAGTCTGTTCACCCCGATGATATGTTGACGAACTTCGGCATTCCTTCAATGGAGTTCTCATCACAGGCTACTAACGCTTCGCAGACATCGATTTTCGAGAACGGATAATCCGTGAACACACTCCGCTCGAATGGACCACGTTCCGGAGCCATACAACAGATCTGCCTCTACAATGAAATCCCGTATTGGTTCTTTCAAATAAAGACTGAGATCATGACGTTGCCACAAATGACGTAAATTGGTAAACGCTATCTGAGTCTTTGTTATGTGATTTTTGATTTCATCAGACATTCCAACAGCGCCGAAACAGCTCCCAAGGTATATGAAATTTTCAGCTACTCCTAACGGCTCACAACCAATTTTACAACAGCACCTTGCACTTAGTAAATACAAAGGCTATACCAGACCGAAAAGCTTAAGCCTATAGTGTCTTTTATGTATTGGGATCTCTGTGAACCGACAGATGTACAGGCGAAGTTGTCTGCATACTATATGTTTCAAAGTCGAATGCCTTAGAGAAGTTCCACAACATCATATTTGTAGTCTGGCAAGGAGCACCCCAGGATCTCGTCTATAACAAAGGTGGATACGAAAGAGGAAGTTGTACAAACCTGTTACACCCCCACTTGACGTCGGCGACACGCTGTCATAAGCCTGAATTGCTTTCAGGAGGTACATACACTTCTCTAATACAGCTCTCCTCGACAGATAGTTCCAGAGTGCAGATTTATCAACTGGAATGAAGGCTCCTCCAATGTCTAAAAAGATAACAGATGTCCTTTATATGAATGATGCAGTTTCTGGCGGAGCGTGAAGATGTAATCAGTGCGGCCATGACAATGGCGAAGCCCAGTTTGCTCCTCATGGATACACTGTCCACGTGTTCCGCTTAGTCCACCAAATACAATGGCCGCGAATAAATTTGATGTAATAGGAATAAGAACCATAAAATGCGTGAGCTCTTTTGGAAAACGAGAATGATGTTAGTTAAACCACAGTCATTTGGAACAACTCCACCAATCCAGAGTTTTTTGAGCAAAACCGTCAGCTCTTCGACTAAGACTGGACCTCCGTCCATAAAGGGAACGGCGGGGAGTTCGTGTGAGCTGAGCGCCTTATGACGTTTCAAGAACTTTATTTCAAGTAATACTTTTGTTTCTGAGAGCAGAGAAACGTCAACAGACCAATGAGCACAGACAGAGCCCAAAGGCGTAGTCAATAGCGCAGATGACCAGTTGAGCTGCAGTTGGAAATGTTCAGCCCGGCATCTTAAGCCAGTTATGATTAGGCTCACCAGTGGCTTCGTAGATTACCTCGCTCGCAATTGGCTTTCTGCTACACGCTGCGCAGATGAACTACAAAAGCGTTGTTAACCCTCTATTTACCATAAAACGTTAGCACACACAATGACGTTACAGTAATCCAGTAACGCGGCTCAAAGTCATTTTTTGTGTAGTGAGTGAATAACAATTAATCTAAACTGAGTAAGTAACCATGGCAAAGCAAAATTGAGCACTTATTACTTATGATGAGGAATGTACTATTTTGGAACACTTTTCTAAATAAAAACGCACTGCATATGATCATGAAGCTAAGGAAATAGGTAGTTCGCAAAAATTAACGGAAACATTCTATAACGATCACACTGACTAAAAGACCAGAAGCTAGCTTCAACCACGTCGAAATTCCCAGACTCGTATCCAATGCCAGCAAGTCGCGTCTAGTAGGTCAATAATCCAGATAAGTCGATCAATGTCTTTTTATAGTGGTTGTTCCAATTGAAATAAAATTTTGAAAAAGTAAGCCTCCAACTTGTATAATGCAACGTATTTATTTTTAAAGGTTATTATATATTCGGCAATTCGTAGGTTGGATACTATCAGATCGATCAAAATCAAACCGTAGCAATTGAAATAGCCAGGAACCGAAGCCGCAACCGTCGTATTGAGTTATCGGAGTTGTTACCGACGGACTTCTGTAAGCTGTCCCCATTTGATAGTGAATAACAGTATTTGGCTTCAAACGATCACTACCCACATTAAACAGACTGAAGGCACAATGCTGCAAAACTCCCTATACACATTATCTGTGATAGAGGGGATGATAGAAATTCGCACCCAAACTGTAGAGCGATAGAAGTCTACGCAATTCAAGAACTATGAGTGGATGTGCTATCGTGCAAAGGCAGAGGGCCAATCTTCAGCTTTCCTTGTTTTTTTCCGTAAGTAACTCAGGTAGTTCACCCACTAAGGCAACACAACAGACGATAGCGATAGCACCTTCACACGAGATGTAAACAACCAACAAAACGCCTCGCTACTGCAGTCGACTCAACAAACCACTCGGTGCGGACATTTGGCATGTTCAGCCTTTCAGGTAACATGGCTGAAAAGCAACCTTGGTAAAAACCGAGAGTTATAGATCATTGAATAGACTTAAATTGTAGATTTTTAAACACCAGCCGTTCAACAACACTACAAACTTTAAGTGGTTGTCTTCACTGGTCGATTACCGAGTGGATCACTTTCTATCGGCTGTCAGTCCATCTTAAATTCAGCAACCCAGTTATTCCTATTCATTTTTGAAGAAAATCAGTTCAAGCATCCATAGATACATTTTAATGCAATCTTCGCTAAAAAAAAAACATTGACAGATTGATGTGTAAAAATTACCAAAATCAGCTCAGCATCAACATGGAGTAAAAAATTGCAATAAACCAACAAACAATGACATTAGAAAACAATTGTTTGGTTGTGGATAAGCAAAGTATAGCCGCCCCATTAGCAAAAAGGCCCAGCGAATTTTGCAAAGAACACAGGCCAGAACGTTTTGATAGGCTATTGTATAATTTTGGGTTAGCGAGCCAACTTTAGGTCGTAGTACTACAACACCGGACGAGTAGCATTGAGCTTGTGCTTCCGGTTCAATCAAACGATGATAGGTTGCACGAAAAATGAAAAAAGCAGATGACAACATTGTACGAGGAACTGGAGAGAATAAAAGCTTTGTTAATGAAGACCGTGATGATTTGGGTTTCAAGCCACGTGTTCGTACAGTGTACCGAACCATGAATGAGAATCCTTTTGTAGGCCCTTATCAACTAGCCAATAACATCCTACGGAACTAGACATGCAGGTAATCTCTCCAATGCAGACCAAACAATAACTACCTGGATGTCGTGTTCCGCCTATCCCAGAGCACGTGAAAGCCAGCACGATAACCGACGAATTGAGATTCACATGTCTGAGCCAATGACGCCAGTGTGCTGAGCTCAAGCGTGCTAGATGTTCATGTGCTGCAAATTAGCCAGTGAGCAATAACGTTGAATATGTGATGTTCCATCACAGATGAGTGCAGCGCAATGAAGGTATCCGTAATCAAAAACGGCAGCCTTAGACGGTCACTTATGCAGAAGGGGACGTGTGTGATGAGGAGTTCGGTTATCCTATTACTATCCTGATCAGAAAAGCCAAAGCAGCCGGCCCATGTAAGTAAACGTCTTGACCATCTCAAACGTGCTAATAACAAGGATGAACGAAGGCAAAAAATTTCAATACTCTATGATTAGCTCCTTGCACTTCGCAGAAGCAAAGGTTAAGCTAAAGTAATCGACTAGTGATACCAGACTAACTTGTGTGACGTTATCGACTAGAACGATATTGTCAGCATACACAATTCAGTCGGAGTAAATAGCTCAATACCTATGTATTGGCAGCCGGACAGAATGCCCGCCAAAGTGTCCACAGCAATAAAACCTATTGAGAAAAGTGAGATAGGGGAAGTAATGTAACGCGTCTTTGCTCTGTCAAAAGTTCTATGCCGGCTTGGATGCTATACCCGGATCCCTGTTGTGGGGCTTCACCCAGTCTACTAACACGGAGTGAGGAAGAACACGACTGCGGAGAAACACGCCGTAATCCCTACTTCAAGTTCGAAAAATGAATTAAATTCATATAATCATATAGCATGAAATAGGTACCGCATATGGCCATTTACAAGTTGAACTAATGTGCGGTTGTTTAGGCCACTTCGCGATTAAGTGACCAAGTAGGGTCAATTCCATAGCCGTTGCATTCTGATTGGTTTATCGGGTTAGCACGACACCCACGCGCACCTTCAGACCTCTTTCTGGTTGGTTCAACCTACACATCAGTGTTTGGTTGATGAAATATTTCGTCAGCCGTCACCGATGGTTTGATTGGTTTGTCATGATGAAATAATTCGTCAGTCGTCACCGATGACCTGATTAGGTTGCTTTGATAAAATCGTCTCCTAACAAGAAGTTTACTGAATGCCGCCTACGACGCCAAAGTAAGATGACAAGTTACGTCATAGGCCTAGCGATAAAACGCTTTGAGAATGTCTACAAACGTCGTATATACGGTTATTCACGAGCATCAACCTGAGTGCTAATCCACCAACTAAGCCCCACGAATGCGCAAATGTGAGGCAAAACCAACAGTAGCATGGATGGAACCCGACGTGACCTTTGTATAACGCAGTGAGTCAGAGGAGGATCACTGCGACCGGTAGATTCAATGCAAACACGTTCAGATAGATTATCCAATTATGATGCAAAAAATGGATCACAATAATGATAAAAATGTAAGTTAACTAATAACGTGATGTAGCTCCATCTAGACTCCTCTCAAATAAATTTGTCGGCCTCACATTGATAGAAAATATGTCGTAGCCTCCTAATAATGTTGACGTTAACAAAACTGGTACTGTATACGACACCTCACTCTTTTCCACTCTGCATCGTTTATCGGTCTTTTTGTTTACACGGTCAACCCGATGTTTTCTTAGGGTTGGTCATCAAAGTATTTTACGGCTTTCCAAGCAGCTGTCATATTGTGAAGGACATATGTGAATTTCAGTATAATCTATCTATAGCAGGCATACAAACAGTCTTGTCCAATATTGTAGATGACTAAACTTATCATCCTAATTCGTACGGTTTTCAATTTTTGACTAATAGATTCAGACAAAAGCATGGAGATATTCACACCCGATCATAAATTTGTCAGTCATTCCTGTCTCAAGCTGCAAACAAATCGAGTCTTTTTATTGCTGCATATTCTACGAAATTAAACCAGTAACATTCCACTGTATACTGTCTGTGTACTTCATCGTATATCATTGATTTCGTACTAGAGCAATGCCTAGTAAAGTAGGCGACACCAGGATATACAGAGGGCACAAGGGAAAACTTGACTGGAGGAGGGGGGTGAAGTAGGGGCTGTCGGGTACTGAACTACTCAACTGAGAGAAAATCAGAACAAAAATGTGAGCAGCACTAACCAATCTCAATTTATCGGAAAAACAGATTCATTTTATAAAGAAACAACAGTATTTACGACTGCTATTAAGCGACAAGGGTCTTCGTGTTTTGATTGGCCAATTTGTTGCGGTGTTGTCCCACGGCTTTGAATCTAGCAACTCGGTTGTTTGAAACAGAAACGCATCCAGCAACAGTTGATTGCCGTATAAGACTGGTTGACGCCAGTTTGATCATAATTCCATGTGTGCTCGAACACTGATTAGTGGGACATGCTCTAATCAAGAAACCGCTTCAGTTCAAACTAATTACAGAGGCGGTTCCAAAAACTTTGCGGAGATGTCGGAACTCTACTAAGAGGCTTACGCTCCGGCTTTGGTACGCTGTATGAACACAACCAGCTTATACATTGCAGTAAACGTCAAGAATATATGTAGCAATATAAGGATTGTATCAAATGAACTGTTTGAACGTCGCAATAGTGATGTTAGTGTGCAAGTAATGCACATTGAGTGATGTAGCGATAACGCCATGCGTAGAAAATTAGGGAATGATACAGTGGCGTTTAGGAATCTAAGAGGCGATGAGCCAAAAAGACTTCAGATCCACTGCGCTACATCAATATACTTCTTCAGAGATTAAATATTCAACTCGATGTGGAATAAAGCGTAAACGCGATTAGAAATCCCACTTTGTACACGCAACTGACGGGATAAGGAGCACGAAAATATAATCCATCCTATTGTTCGTAGCAGTGACGGACAGACAACCATAAACGGCTACGACGCCTAGTGGATAAATGGAAGTGAATATGGTCCATCACTATATGAATGTAATGCGATAATTTCACGAAAATAACTACGAGGTAGATAAGATCGCTGTAATGCGGCAAATTATAAGTTAAACATAAGGCTCATCCAACTATAAGATTCTATCACTATGAGTAGTAAGTTTAATCGTTCCGCATCACATTCAAGCGATCTGATGATGCACTATGAGATCGATTACCGATGTAGTATATAAATCATTATTTCTGAAAAAATTTGTCCCCCTCCCACTGTCCCAGCCTAATTAACACTGACTAACAAGAACCAACTTCGTATGAAGTCCTAACCAGAGCGAAGTAGTGTTATTCTTTTATCCAATTATATTGCCACTTCCTTAATCTTTGATCAATAATATTCTAACTGGCCGCTTAATTTTATATAATTGTACTAGCCAAAGAGGAGAATTTATCGAAAACAATCTGATCGCTGAAACTTTGTTTTTCATGAATGCCTTGGGGATTTTCAATTATTTCTGGTAAGTTGATGAATACTGCGATTGAGACAAACCGCCGGATGCAAGTGAAATCTTTTACACAAAACGACATACGCTAGATGACTGAGTCTGATTCACGAATACCGAAGAAAGATCAGAGAGTAAAACAATGAAATTGATATCAAACAAAACTTGCCGAAATCCATGTTGTATATGGTATACGTAATTAGGATATCGTATAGACGGGTCAGATTGCCACCGGAATCATCTCGAAAGAACGCGGTTTTCCGATCGGTTCTCGGCACGTCTTTGTCTGTGTGTGGACGTGGAAACACAGCAAATTAAAAAAACCACGCTTCATAAGCTATAGTAATCACAATAAAGAAGAAACAAACAAGTTTCAATTCCAACTGATTTGGAGTGCTCCGAGTAACGGTAAACAAATCGGAGTGTTTCGTACAAATTTATGTGTGTACATATAAGGACAATCGTGCCAGACCCCCACCAGATAAGAATATGATGGAAACCATTAATAACAGGAAAAGTTGCGTCGAAAAGTCGGAAAGAACTTTCTAAATAACTACCGAAGTAGTAGAACCAGCAATCGTCGCGGGTGACATAGGTAATGCCACTTTTATTTGAGGGATTCAAACAAAGACGAAATTGGTCGTGTAATGGAGTGTTAGTTTGTGGTACTTTTCAAACCCCGAAACCGATGACGGTGCAATCTGATCATGAGAGAAACTCTGTTCAGTGAATCAATATGTGGTAGTACATAGCACTTTGTTTCGTTTTATCTCCACGGTTTATGAATACAAGAGATTAGATGGTGCACATCGTTGTTGAGCTATCCAATAGTGCAGTACAATCAGAATTTCGGTTTAACCCGCTCAGATCTGTCCACATCCAACTAAGTGTAAGGCTGTTCCCCTACGACAAGTTGACCGTGAACGATTGGCCTAACGTGAGAGAAAGTTGTGGTGGTCCAGTAAAGGGCAGAGAATGAGGAAACGCAGAAGTGTTGGATTGTAGGGGATCCTCGAATATATAGATGAACGTAAACGATACGGTCCGATGGATCACCAACACAATTAATATGGGCGTGCGCCAAAAACCGGGCAACTATAGGCTAGTAAGAGAAGGATTGTTAAGAGTCACGTCACAATAATGCAACATACAAACTGGTCCAAGAAAATTCGATTGGTCTGGTTGTGAAGTTGGTTTGAGAAAGCGGACCTAGTCAATGGGGAAACGGCGAAGTCTGCGGGGAATGCCAGAAGAAAGTTGATTGAATCTCCCCGCTAACATTGAAAAGATGTCGTTTAATTTGTTTATCCATCACCCTGAATATATTGCAGGTAACAAAGCTGTGTTCATCATCAATATGCATTACCAGCCTAACTTGAATGATCAATTGCAAACCGACTTCACAGTTGAAATCCGTCTCGTGTAAATGCGAAGCGATCCTGGTAACCACTACTACAGGATGTGTCAACTTATCAGAACTTGTTCGGTGATAGAAGATGAGAAAAAACTTCAGCGTCCGATTGACAGACTAAGGGTGCGCATGTAATGAAACATTGCCTCTGTTTATTGTGTTCACCGGCACAAAGACGGACAGGCCAAACGCTTGTGTTTTTATCGATTACTCCTTCCAGGAGTGGTTTCATCAAAGCAGCACATCCTGTATTTTAACCCTCTATCACTTCAGAATGAGTATGGTAAAATGGTTATCTGCTTTTGAACGATAAAAGTAGCTGTGAACACCTCGAACTATCCAACACTTCTGAAGTAGGATGTGGGATATGTACGAAGATCACATGCGCGGTTGAATGAAAGACCAAACCCAGCACGTTAAACTGAGTTTTAGGTAATCTACATCTAACGACCTACACCCCCAAAACACTAGATGAACAACGCTTTAATGGTAAAAGACCAATGAATCCGATGTCACTCGACCGAAAATCCAGCATCCAGTCCGGAAACCTCCAAAATGGCAGCACCAGACGCAGACGTCCGTACAATGACCTAACATGAACTGCCCAACAGACAGGGTTGAAACCTAACAGCCATGCAGACAAGTTGAGGCGTATAAAATCGAAATAGTGGTAGAACCCACCAGATAACACAAGATAAGACCATGACAAACACAGGACAAGAAGATGCTGATAACAACAAGAACGACATACCTATATAGCATTTTCGATCACGAAACAGGCTGAATCGAACAAGGCGATCATGGGACATTTCTTTCCAAAACTTTTTCAGTGCATGATATTCACGACTAAAATGAACGAGGAAGTAACAATGCAAAGATCACTTGTTACCATTCAATTCGGTTAAGAGTAGAACTGAATCGTGTGATTAATTTGGCGGTACTTTTTCAAGACAATCCATGAACACAATGAACAGAAAAATCCTTGTAGGTGGTCCTAACAGATTAGTCAACTTGTCGTGTAGAATAGCGATCAGTCTGGTACCAAAAAAATGGACTTTAAATCACACATAAAACAATTAAAGCATGTATGGAGAGACTAAACTCATTCAAAAGAAACTGCGGACTGTCACACTTCAGGTGAACTCGGAACAATTATTAAACGAAAGAACATCCATAAGAAAACGATAGATAAATGTTGTCTAAAAATTAACGAAATCAATGTTTGATTGGTTAAGTCAAATCAAAATACAAACACAGTTATGTGTAACCAGACTGCAGTATGTGTTGCCAAGCTACCCACCTATAGACAAATGGACTCGAGGTAACTACAGTTAGAAGCCACCACTAGCGAGCCGTCGCAAACCTGACTCGCAACACCAAAGCAAGCATTTTTAACCAATGAAGAGTGATATCAAACGAAATATAAAAATACAGCATCTCGCTTTGTAGTTCTTTAAAGTTACGTGATGTGCTAACGTTACCAATGAGTGGATAAATGAGCATAGGTAAGTTTATGAAATTCTGTCGACAATGTGCGAAAAAAATGGAACTTAAAAACAAGAGAAAACATGAGAAATGAAGAGTCGTTGATGAAGGAGACCACCACAATTACACAGACCAATCAGGGTAAGAATCACGTTACAGCGTGTCCTTTTGACAAAAACATATTGTTATCGAAATCGTATCCAAAGTCGAGAAAAAATACCTATTGTTTCTAAGGTAGGTTACTCAACGAATATTATTTGTATAAAAAGAAAAACTTGTGCGAGATAAATCTATTTGTCACGCTCGCATCAGTCGCACAACGCATAACACGGACGTTACAAAAAGTCGCATATACATGCCAAAAAATGTAAGCGAAACGATAAATATGTAATGACCGCGTGTCTAATCAAACCATGGATGTTTTAGCACCATAGCTGTTTTTGTGCACACAATTGTATTTGACGTTTGAGCAATTTATAGTTTTACCGGCTACTACAAATATGAACAAATTCCGTAATAGTAAACAAATAGCAGTTCGCGGTCAACCAAGCAAATCGATGCTCATTCCTACAACGGTTCTTGGTCAGTTACTAAACAACTAGCAGAGACCGGCTACTGTGTGGATTCAAATTCGATTATCAATGAGATTGGGCATAGAAGAAATCATCGATTGTTTACATTCATAGAGCCCTCCCTTGCTGACTGCCAAGCGTCAGCCGAAATTGTGTGCTCACAGGAAATTAGTTATGACAATGAGATCATCATGGCCTTGACAGACACAAGGACACTACTTTCTTGATTTTGGGCAGCAAATTTTAGCATTTCTGCACGACATTTGTAGCAGCCATGTTATGCGATCGACTTGTAAGAGAAATGAATATAACTTGTGGGTAGAGGATAAAACAAGTTAATTTGTTATACTCGTGTATCAATATCATTGCCTAAGCGGAAATTCTAAGATGTCTAGTCAACTTCTCTTATACGTTCAAAAACATCTGATATCAAGATAGAGTGGTTTCCATCGTCTAACTGTAATCCGATTTGGGAGACTGAAGAGGTGCCTCGTGATTGGTGTCTATCAACAGTCATTCCCGTTTTCAAAACGGCGGCCCGAAGTCAATGTGACAACCACAGAGGCATCAGGTTGGTGTTTATTGCGTCCAAGTTACTCACTGGCCTCATTTTACGTCGGCTCACTAAGCCCAGAGAAAGTCAGATACGCGAAGAACGGGCAGGATTCCGATCCGGTCGAGGCTGTGTTGATCATATTTTTACCTTGCGACGGATCTTGGAACATCGGCACTGTTACAGACAGCCAACAGTCGTGGTCTTTTTGGACCTAAAGGCTGCTTTCGATTCAGTTGCTCGTAACGTTCTCTGGAGCTGTCTCCTTCGCAAGAGAGTACCCGAGAAATAAATGAATCTATTAGGATCACTACGCCCACTCTGCAAGCAGGGTGACAGTTTACGGACAGCTATCTCGGGCGTTCATCACCTCTAGTGGTGTTCGTCAAGGGTGTCCGATTTCCCCCTTCCTGTTCAATTTTGTCATGCTCGACATTCTGGAGGGTGCGCTTCGGGAATCCAGTGGGCTTGGTGTTGAGCTTTTTCCTGGCGTTAGATTGACCGATCTGGAGTATGCGGACGACATTGTCTTACTTAGCCCCTCTGCCGAAAACATGCAGACCATGCTGGACAGGATGAGCAACCAAGCTGGTTTGTATGGAATGCGCTTTGCACCTTCAAAGTGCAGTGTTGCTTCAAGACCCGGACACTTCAGCTCCTACTTTCTTTATTACAGGTAATCCGCTTGAGACTGAAGACAGTTTCACATACTTGGGTAGCACTATCTCGTCAGCCTGTAATATTACTGGTGAGATATCAGCGAGGACAGCGAAGGCACGAGTTGCCTTTGCCAAACTGTGTCACCTCTGGCGTTGAAAAGACGTCCGGTTGTCGTTGAAAGGAAGAGTATACAATGCTTGTGCACGTTCCGTTTTGCTCTATGGTTCGGAAACGTGGCCTGTTCACAAGGAACATATCAAAGGCTTGCTGTGTTTGAC
Organism: Paragonimus skrjabini miyazakii; assembly: GCA_014338405.1. Classification (NCBI taxonomy): domain Eukaryota; kingdom Metazoa; phylum Platyhelminthes; class Trematoda; order Plagiorchiida; family Troglotrematidae; genus Paragonimus; species Paragonimus skrjabini miyazakii. Next base: position 134,305 of record JTDE01000740.1, read on the forward strand.
CATCGTTGTCTCCATCAATTGGCCCACATTAAGTGGACTGATCGCATGAGCAATGTGGCTGTTCACCGGCGTGTATTCCGGAACACTCGGGATGCGCGATCAATTGGCCAACTAATCGTGCTGCATAACTTGCGATATTTGGGTCACGTACTCCGTATGCCAGCTGAGCGTTTACCGTACCGAACATTATATACTGCGACCACCAACAGTTGGGTGAAACCACGTGGTGGTCAAGCAACAACGTGGTCACGAAATATGAAGACCCTGACTGCTGCACTGAGCAAAGTGGGTAGGTGTTGCCTGCCTGGATGGGGTCCTCGTGATCACTCAAATCGGCGGTTAGAGACGCTATCCGAGATGGTAGTGTGTCGCAGTCAATGGCGTACTTGTATCCATACCATTTCTAGTTCTTCCTCTTAGTCTTCTTTTAATAATTTTCAAACTTCTTAGTAGCGTTTTCTTCTAAGATTTTCCACGTCACTGTTGAGGTGAGCGGCGGCCCGAGCCACAGTACCTTTTGATCAGGCTCAAGGCTGCTATGATGATGATGATGATGATGATGAATCGGGGAAAGTTTCAAACACGTGACACACCTATTTATTTACTTGAAACATATCGAAAATTAAAAACCTGTCTTCAAGTATACAAGAAATTCGTCCACAGGCGAACACAAAAGCCAGTAACACCGCACTTATCAACGTACTCGAGTGACCTTGAAACACTGGGTGAGAAACACGTGATGGACTAATTGGCAAATTTGGGCCACGCTGGGGCTTGAACAAGGTTGACGAAACAATAAAAGCGTACGAAAGACAACGATCTGAATGACAACTTTAACAGGAAAGAAGTAGGCACCACGTAACAATTCAATGGGTGGTTATTCACTGCCGTACCGGTACTAAGGAATTTAAGGGCTACCCGAACTCTCAATACGCAGTTATGCTAGTCTAGCAGCAACATCACGAGACCAAGTATCAAAACTCGTGCAGTTAAACGTACGATATGAGATGTCAACTTGCATCGAACAAAAATCAAACAAGATTACTGTTATAAAGTATTGATTATAAGACGTCAACCACGTATTCATTCAACCCAGCCAAAACAACAACGGAGAGAAACCGACTGTTATGCTAAAGAATGGAAAATACTGTTGGAAATTTACATAGTGCTGACCCACAGAAAAGAGTTTACTGTTACCACTAATAAAACAAAATGACAATGCTCAGTTTCACTAAACGGATGTCAACCAGAAAAGTTTACACGGACTCACTGTTTCTCCACTCGACGCTTCTCATTCTCCTCCGCAGTGTTGTCCCACAAATAATAACCCAGTAAATATTTCCAAAGAAGGGGACGAAGTACCGAACTCACCCCCTGATCAGAACAGAACGGTAGAGAGTAATGTGAATGATATTGTCTGTTAATGAAATGAAATCTCACGAAAAATGATAAACCATTTTTATCAAGGTTTTTATTCCCATTGAATACGGTGCACTCATTCCGCTGGGAAGTGATATGTATTTGGATATGACAATAGAAAAGAGATGTATGTATGTTGGGAAGTGTAGAGGAAATTCGGAAAACAATCGAGATATTATTGTTATTATTATTACTTAATGTTGGAAAAGCTGTGCCAGAAAAGGAGCTACCAGAAAATGCTCTCGTCATTCTTCTAGCAGATTCCTGAGTACTGCTCCGACGTGTTTCCACAAGCTAATCAAGCACAGTAAGGTTCCAGTCATGCCAGTCACGCGGCGGCCTTAATCACACGAGTAACAACCTATATCCTGGCATCTTTGTACACTTTCTTTGCAAAAACGGTCACGAAGTTTGCACTCATGTTCATATCGGGGTGTTGGCTGATCCAACATGAAAAATCTGTGATACTGTAGCCTCCATGCTGTGATGTGGAACATCCTGTATGCCATTCAACATAGTCAGTTCCATTATGCATTCTCAGCATCAAGGAAAAAACCACATCCGTGGTTCGTGTTAATGATTAACTGTCACACAATCGTGAAGCAAACATTAAGTCATAGACGATGAAAACAGGAAGGGGGAGTACCTAACTACTGATGTCTATCCTCAAACGTTCACAATCTGGGCGCCAACACCTCGCAAACAAACAAACAGCTTAGAAGTGAAAGTAGGGCATTTACTATTCTGCGTCATTAAGTACACTTACTGCACAGATGACTCCGATCAAATAACAACAGCATTCATGCCATTAGGCCCGACTAACCGCCATCTCACCCAATGTCTCCAACAACCGACCCTATGAGTCGCGAGGTCCCAACCGGTGAGGTGAGCCTAAGCTACATTGGTCAACATCGTGGTGAACAACTTCATTTCTCCACGTCAAGTCATTACCTGTTCATCTTGCACTTTATGCCAGTCGGCCGTAGTATCCACAAAGAGTGCTCGGCGTGGTAAACGACTAGCTGGCATTCTTAGTGCATAACCTAGCCATTTAGGTCTATGCAAACCTGAAGATTGAATGAAGGAATTTGCTTGACAGTACCAAATACTTATTTCCTGGCCTCTTCGTTGTTTGTGAGTTGGTGCCATCCGACGGCAGCGATCGAACGCAAATACCGATGGTCAAATATCTGAAGACGATTCACGTCTTCTACTTGGAGTAGCTAAGTTTCGCGGTCACACAGCAACTCTACTTGCATGATTGTTTAACCAGCGTCAGTGGTGTAACGTCCACCTTAAGCAATCGTATGCAAATGCTCAGCATGAGCACGATGTTCCTGCAAAAAAAAACTCCATGCGGTACTAAACGTCAGCTGACGGACTTTTCGGTTGTTGTATTTGGACAGCGCTAAAGGTGGCACTCTTTTGCGTCTACCAATTTGTGTGTAAGGGTCATTCAGGAAACCGCGAACGACAAAGTGACTTCCCAATAAGTTCACCAGTCTGGCTCCATGTGTGAGGAAGCTAAAATCTGTCCTTTTCCATTCCCAACAGAGCTGCATCTCACGCACTGACTGAAAGAGAAGGGCCCTTATCTAACCGACTGTCCCCATGGAAACGTGATGCCCATTCAATTCACCTACATTATCGCCCGACTACAGCAAAACAAAGATGTCGTCGTAAGTTTTTTCAGGATTATACCGATTTGTTGCATGTTATCCAGTTAACCAGGCTGATGTGACTTCAGCCCTCGCGTGTTAGCTTTCGTGGTTCAATTTGGTCTAGTTATATGGGAAAACTTATAGTTTTGTCGCGATCGTTATTCGATTTTCAAGGACAACTTTTCCAAAATATTAACATCTCTGGTTTGATTGTGACAAGGTACGACATCCTGTCAGTCTCCATCGGAAAACAGAGACGCCGAGTTTAACAAGGACAGAAATAGTGGTCAAACACTGAATGCTTCTACAATGTTGACGCAGAGTGTACGAAAAAAATGTGGACATCGAAATTCTACACGGCCATCCATGAAAAAACGATAGCTTGAGTGAATTGTATCGATACATTGTGCGTGCACAAATTTCAGAAAAATTACGTCCGTCGGTGCCAATCACTTAGGGTACTCAGAAAAAGCACACTACGAACTGAACTCACGTCGCTCGGCCTCATCAAAGGTAAATGTGTGGCTGACAAGAAAATCAAAACTGAGGCTCATAAATGCAACGATCTGGTCTGTGAAAGATGCATATAGCCAAACACACGACAAGCTATTGTTTTCCAGTTCATTGAGGCGGTTGCTAACGGCTGACCAAAAAGGCTTTACAAAACTTCAGAATGTGAGCTGTCAGCATTGAGCAGCACAGTAAGCAATGATGCAGTGCATCAACCTAGGTCAGAAAGTGGCTTGCGACGAAGGATGTGGTATTTCAGTCTCGTTAGGAATCATTCACAGATAGATGGACTAATGCACCCCTCAGACAATTTGGCATGTCCTCTTTGGCCCTGGTCCTAGGCTTGAATTTTGCTTTACTAATAAAAACGTCTCCGTAGCTGTAGGAAAAACTGACCGATACTGTGACTGATAGAAAACAGAGAAGCCCAGTTTTGCCCAAGTGTAAAGGTAATCCAGCAGCTTGTGAGAGCAAAACAAATTCAGTTGCATTATAATCAAGTTTCGGTATGACACCGAACATCTGTAAGTGGTTAGGAGATCAACGTTCTGAGATACATACGCCGTTTTTTTGAGCACTCATATAACCGAAGCTCATAATGATTAGAAGATATCAGGAGATTGTTAACACGAAAATTTTCATTCGACAATTTCTGTTCGCCAGTGCGTATTGATGACGTAACCTAGAACGACACACGACAATTTGCCTTTTATACTCTATACACATTTTTGTAAAATGTACTTACTTCTTTGTCCACGTCGATTTGCGGTGCACTGAACGTTCAACAGATTTATTCGAATGATGTCTAATCTATATGTCCGAGAAGGGTAAACTTTTTTTGCTGTTCATGCTTGAGGTTTACTAGGAGAGTTGGACAGACGGAACTGCACACAAAGATCACTCTGTCAATTAGCCCATTGGTTCGTCCGAAGTGACATAGATAATTGACATTTTACATATACAGCTTACAATATACAAGACAGGAATGACAGTCTGTTTAATTTTAGCCAAGGGGGCCCGAGTGTGTTGATGATTATGCGATCCATTTATTAGACGCGAAACAGAAATTAACGCTTTTATGCGGAATAGGGAAAAAAGGCTTGACTAGTTGGTTTGTTGATAGCTAAATTGAAACCTCATATCATGCAAAATAGGTCTTTATTCGCGTGTAACCAAAAACTGAATAAGATGTTTCCATCGTGAAGCATACTCAACGAAGGTCGTAATTTACGAAACGCAACTAGACTAGTTGACAAAATGGATAAACAACGACTCACATGGAATCCAAAAAAATAAATGCACAAATAGACAAACAGAAATTCGTACCCCTTCAAAAATGGTTTTGCGTAACTTTTCCACACATGTCACACGACCATACGGATCCAAATGACGCTTCCATTGGTCTACACTTAATGGATCCGAACGACGGACTGATGGTACGTCAGGCAAGGGGATGGGAGTTGGTCGCTGAGCAACGGAACAATAAACATGAACATACGAGTGTTATTTAGAAAAGTTCCAGTAAACACACATAGTAACACCAGCAACCTAATTCAATTCAATTTTTGCACTATAACGTGGACCGGTAAAAAAACAATGATTCAATACAAAAAGGATAGGAAAACAACTGCTTGAAAGCTGATTAAAGATATGAGATGAAAACATTAAGTCAGCAATAACTAACGGCATCAATTCAATAACAATCAGAAATATCTTTTTTTTTAAAGTATAACACTCTAGCAAGAAACATTTTCCAGAGAGAGTAAGAGTGTTTCTTCGATGAATTCGTCTTTCTCTCGAAACAGAGAATCACCACAGAAAATCCAATAAATGCGAGTGTGGTATGATGGGTAAACAACGAAATTTTGTAAACAACACCACAAATAGTCACATGCTCACATTCAATATGAGGTTTCAAAAGGAATATTTATAGAATTTTTTTTAAAAAAGCTATTGATCTGTGACGAGTGGACAATCACGAAAAATCACACGTTGAGGTAAACAATAATCATGTTAACATGTTATTCGAATAAAAAAGACAGAGAGAGAGAAGAAAAAAAACAGACTAATCAGCATTAAATCATCCAGCAGTTTACGTGCAACAATGTATTCATCGCGGGCTGGAATACAGTAGGGGAGCCGAGAATGATACCATAACAATGTGACCACTGTTTCATACGGGTCTGGGAAAAAGACTGCAAGTTACAGAACGCAGTTCAATCAGTTGCTGTTATGAGAAGCTCAGTAACTTGAGCAAGTGTGGTTCGTTTGTTTCCGTTTTCCAATGCAAAGTTATTTGATTCCTGTAACAGTTGTGCCATCTGAGTCAATAACTCTGGATGTTCGAATGTCAAAAATAAAACTGCACATTTACATTTACAGGATAATATGCCTGAAAGGAATCGTTTGTACGTTTCAGCGATCACCTGGTGGACTTTGTTTATACATGATTCAAATAGCAGAACTACTTCGAAATGAGCCTTACGTACAGTTGTTTAGCACGGTGTACAACGAATTTCAGCCTATGGGAGCGACGTGTGAAAGTGCTCCCGAACGAGTTCACATGATGTATTTGTGTTTTATATATACGTATGTGTGATACTGTCGGGAAAGAATTCAATTCCCCGAGAATATCGTCTTATTTGCCTTTGGAAAGGCCTAACTCATTATTGTTTGAAGTGACCTTCATAGTCGGCACGGTCATGTGCCACTTCGCCCTTCAAGAGCGATCTCAACCTTTGTGCCAATTTCAGGCACCCCGCCTACACGCTCGTCCTTTAATAGGGACATCATTGTACTGTCTGGATCTTTGTCTGGTCCACCTGCTGACCATGTTTTCGCATTGGTCACAAACTCTTTAAATATGATCTGGTTTGCGGCCATGTTGTCCTCAGCTTGAGTGACGTGAAAAAGGCTTCGGCAGGAGGCCAGTCATTTTTTGGGCTCATGCTTTAGCCTCGGGTGGTTGGGTTGGCCGGGAAGTTACGAATTAATCGTATTCCGTTGTTCATTACCGTTGACTGTCGTTCCGTCACCGGCCGTTCCATTAACCGTTACTGTTATCCGTTTACGCGGTCGTAGGCCGCAGACCTAGGTACAACGGATACGTCTTGAGGCAAATGCAGAAGCACAATTCAAGCACTCAAAAGCATTTGTATCATTTCGAAAAATCGGTTTCTTCAGCAGAGGTACTAAGTGAAAAATCGTTCCTAATCACGTGAAAAATTTCCCTGGACATGAGTGCCTCTCATGGGGGTTCTCCTTAGTGGATTACAATGTCATAACACAGCTTTACTCATTACTCTAGGGCCGGAAAACGAAGTCACAATTCACCAAATAAAGTGTACGGACGAAAGGTGAACCGCCAGTGTCCAAATGCCGAAATGGATGACCGTAGTTACCTCAGTATGAAAAACAGAACTCAACGATGAGTTCGCGCTGTGTGAACACTAGTAAACGGCCGAATCCTACACTAGTTGCCATTGGTCTGAAAACAAACAGGTTACTAACGGATGATGTTCGGTTAGTTAGCAGGTACGACAATAATTAGCGTACAACAACAGTCTTCAGCTTAGTCAATTGAGAGCCATATTTGGACAGGAACAACTTGAAGTCTAGAACTGGATAGTGTCCTTGTACTAGGGGCTATTTTGAACACTCCAAGCTAAGAAAAATAATGTGTAAATCGCTTAGTTTATTGTATATTAAACCATTCAGCTATATCTTACGTTACCCATGAGTTTTGCCTACTCCGTACCGTCCACCAACAGGTCTACAAGCTTGACAGATTCCAGATCAGGAATATGCGATGAATATCAAATGATATGAGGTGACAAATTGTTGAGGAAAGTCGATCCAAAGTGACGAATAGCAGTTCCGGCTTACAAACACAACAATATGAATCACTTGATCAATCGTTAAGTTATCACATGTTAGTCATGTGCTATCTAACTATTACGGTAGTCGTAAAATTACACAATGGAAAGAAACTAACTAACTGGCACTTCGACAATAAGTTATATTCACCCTAGTTCAGAATGGTCACGAGTATTTTCAAACAATCACTATGACTGCCGTCCGAATGATAAAGGTTGTTACAAACAGAGCTAGATTGAACATCGCAGAAATTGAATACGAGACTATAGATATGTTACATTCAGACATATCAACGGTGGTCTGCTTTCACTGACTACAAAATGGAGAGCTTATCCGAGGCTTTATGGTTCCGGACAGGAAAGGAATGGTAGCAGAGCCATTGGTTGAACACATACTCCCAGCATTCCATGTTATCAATAGCTGGAGAAAGGCAAGAAACGAGTCAGTTTCTCATGAATGGTCAATGATTTCATTCTGTCCTCGAGTAGAGATGAATCGATATCAATAATTCTTGGAAAATTCAGAACCGGCGCTACTGGGTTAAAAAACTGCTGATCAGAAAGCCGGAATAATCAGGTATGAACTAATGAGTGACAAACCATTTTGGAACAGTTGATTACTTTCATAAATTTACACATTGCAGTAAGAAGACGGACACTAATAGATGTTATTGCCTCTTTAGTACCGAATACCAGTTGAAATAGCAAATTAAAACCTCATGGACTAGTCAAGCGTTAGAAAAAATGAAGCGATGATAAGACATACAACGCATTGTACGATTGAACGAGAGGCACCACACTTTAGCGTACAGATGGTATTCACAAGTGAATCGACTGACTGTGGGACTCATACAACAGAATGGACACAAACGATTCAAAAAGTACGTCAACAATTACTGCGAAGCATTAAGACATGTTATCAAGTGACATGCTGTGTCACATGGAAGTCAACTGGCTACCACATACACGGCTGTCGCTGCGAGTTTGGGAGTAGTCTAAAATTAGAATTCACATGTACATATTCAAAGGCCAACATTATAACCTCAACAATATACAAAATAAATATATAACCAGTGAATAAGGGAAGGCAAAGTAAACTAGACTGAATACAGTCTGCCTCATAAGCATAAGGCTATCTGTATTTCGACCATATTTGCCACAAGTTTGTGTACAAGGACTTGATTATTTGCTAGGGATATTAAAGGTGAGAATAAAGTTTTATTGTACGAAGTTGTAATTTAGTATCAACTAATAAAAGGGCTCAAAATAAATATGCTACAAATAGAAAGTCACTGCAAATTAGCAACACGAGCTTGGTCTAGTTCAAATTTTGGATTGTGTTCAAGTTGGTGTGGCTAACCTAGCAGACCAGTAAATCGAACCATTTGGATAAGTGGCACTCACAAATCGATTGACGATGTTCGTTTTACTTCATTTGCAAATGTCAACGGAGCGATAACTAACGGATTTTGAAAGAGAAAGTATGTATTACGGATCTTAGAATCAAGCAAACGATGCTGTAGGCAAGGTAGACCAAATAACTGTTCAATCGAAGGAGAAAAGACACACGGAACTGGGTGCTTGGGCTTTACAAAAATATACTTCGTAAGACCATGAAGACTTTGTCGTCATCTGTCTATCAAGGGCTCATAAGAATGCTGAAGCCAATAAAATACAGTGACTTTTTCCTACAAAGAACATTGATGAAGAATACCAAACGTGATCTTAGCGGAGAAGTGTCCCATATAGATTCGAGGACCGGCAAATCGATAATTTTACCTTGCTCGTTGTTGTAAACCCTCCTAAACGATACGCTGGTTCGATCTCGGTAGAATGGTGCGCTCGATAAAATCGGATTCTCGTCCCGGTAATTATTCACACGAAAATCTCAGTCCCGAATAGTACCGCGACTGTCCCGTATTCGCTCCCAACGCAAGCCAAAAGACGCGTTCAAAATAAGTACCTTTGTTCCGCTACAAAACGGGGTGCCCCTAGGGCGACAGGTACAAGGTATTTATAAGGCACGTCATGAACACACATTCCCACCACATCATGAGAAAGAGTTAGGATCGCACATGTGCATAGCGGTATAAAAAGTCTCAACCGATTTGAACAGTTCCGCTAGTTAGGACTGAGTCATGTGGTTTTTTCCTCTTTCTCACGACGGAGGCGCCCTGGGACGGTCACAGGGTGGGTGCCCTAACACCCGCAAGGTGTGGCTTTCACACACTATACAACTCGAAAATCAGTCTTCAGGCCAGATAACATCTACTCCAGACTAATCCCACCTTCAAAGAAAAAAATTGTTCCGGTGTTACTCGTTTCAGCCATCTTCCCCAAAGATACCATAGGTCACAGTGAACTCAGTACTATGAACAGGTTGGATTTACTGATAAGTGATAAGGGATTTTGACTTATATAATTGAACTTAATACAAACAACCGCAGGTTTCGCATTCATACAGACTTTTCAGAAAACCGCTTTGAAAAGAAGTTGTGTTGAAGCTCGTTGCTCGATAACTACAATAAAATACGACTGCGGATTTGCATATGATATTTCGAGCGCACCTAATATGAGACCAGTGGCGCGGTAGTAAACATGATTACCGTAGGAAAACGTAACTGGAGTTCAAGTCCCGGTCGTGCCAAGGGTATGCACTAATGCGATTACTGAAGAGACGTGATTCTAGTCCCTCTTCCTGAGAACTCGGCGTGGATACGAAAGTTACGATGAATTGAGAATGGCGCTCAATTAACACTTCTGGGTTGTTGCGTAAAACATGCCAGCCTATTCTTCCTGTGACCTTCAACGTTTCAAAGGCGTTTTTGAACATCCCTCGCAGTCTTGGAAGATTTCTCAAACAGTCTGAAGGTATTCCTTCACTTATATTCGTCTATGCAAATGATATTGTTATCTGAGGAAATCTACGACTGTAATTGGCTGTCGACCATTTCACAGGATTTGTAACCAAGTTTAATCACCGAAACAAAGACCCCCAGAGCACAAATCAGAGTTTAACCCAACCAACGAGAATAAGCATATGAAGGACATGCAATTAAACTACGAAAATATGGGAACAGGTGCAGTTGGTGAAAGCAGACAATCGACGAGTTGGGTTAACTAAGTCCCAATTTGGTGCAACGTGTCCCATGTTATATTTAGGAGGGTGTTCTTCAACTGGCCTCAAGCCGGAACGCAGATCATATTGCAAGGATCAACGACTAGATTGGGTCAAAGATTACATCAGTTGCACAAGTACGTAGCTTTACGTAGTTATCACCTGCAATAAATTCAATCTTCGTGGTCCCGATAGTTGGGATCAATACTGACATGACATGTGTAGAGTTACAGGTCAGCGGTCAAACATCATGTGAAGCTAATCGCGTGATTATTTTTGGAACTTTGCATCAAACAAGAAGTAGGAACAGGTGTTCCTGCAATGAAAGCACATTCAGTTCCTCTTCCATTTTAATGTAAATACGGCGACGTGCATGTGATTTTCTCGAAGGAAAACCGTAACATTCATACAAGTCAAAGAGCAGGAAATTGGTTAGAGAGTTACCACAAATTATTTAAGCTGAAAATTCCCGGGGCCCGGTAGACATGTGTGTATAGTGCACTACCCAAAATGACCATCTAGAATAGTGACTACAAAATAGCGACCATCATGTACAAAATACTGTAAGTGCAACATGAAACAAAAGTTTAAGTTGTACTACGAAATTAAATGGATTTTAACCCTTGGAAGGAAACAGAAGGCAAAAGGGCCGCATCCTGGGTGGTCTTCTACGTGTAAGACATTCATTTTAATACACTTCTGTTAATTGACATCAGCTTGCAACTACACAGGATAAAACCATGCTACCAGCGGGAGTTACTGCATTCAGGTTCCACACAAAACTGAGTGCTCACAGACAAAAGTGTGATAAATACGTCGAAAACGTGTCTTTACAATGCTGAAATGGAATTGGGGAGTAATCAGCTGCGTTCAAGAGGTAACAACGGTCTCTTGTCCGACGCAGCCAGACAACAAGTGTCCTTCAACTGAAGCAATTGCTTCCGCATTCATAAATAATCACACAGCTACATGGCACACAAAAAGGCAAGCCCCTACCAAACCAAGACAAGCAAAAGAAAGACAGATGAACACTTGTCGACTTTTATATAACTAACCATGCAGCATGCGTACTTTCTACTTGGAAATGCCAACGGCTAAAGCAAGAGTTACGTTATCTATCAGGAAGGAGGAGTACAAATATAAGTTGGAAGTTGAAGGCCGATCTAGCCACCACCAACGGCAATAAGCATGCCATTGCAAACGTTACAAATGAAAAAAATAGAAAACTGGGTCGACACTTTTGACCGCGACCAATGAGGAGGTCAGCTGCATTGAGCAAACCAATAGGCGTTCGCTCTCTTTTTTCGGAAAGTGATCCGATTCACATTGCACGCTAAACTGAGCATCACACCTTCTTATTCTATGAGATGCAGTATACATTAATCCCGTACTTTTTACAGATGACCTAGTAACACACAAGTAGTGTCACAAACAGAATAACCACCCGGAATGATTCAAGCTTCGATGTGACGAACAGCATGAAACAGAAACAATATAACGAGCGTAAATGCATCAGCAAACATAGTTCTGAGAATCACTCTTAATGGGAGGTAATGTTGATGGCAATTACCAACTGAATCCAAATTCCCAACTAGAAACGATCGCCCAAGCATCAGCGACAACCAATTCGACATACAAAATTCATCGGCTAACGTGTTTGTACAGTTGGATAGCGAGCACAGCTACACATTCATATCTTCGCTTGACTGAAAAGCAGTCAGTATATCCATAGATCATATCGATCGACGAAAGACTAATTAGTGAAAGTCAGACCGGAAGTGTGCTACAGATGAACAAATATTTGAGGTCGACCAGAGATTAAAGGATAATAACGGCAAAGCACGCCGCCGATTCTCACATAAATATACCTAGAGTAGCATGAGAGCTAAATAAGGGCAGTACTGTTCAACGAAAATAATTCGCTCGTTTCTGAAATGATGACGAACCTTAAATGATAAGAACAAGGAAGAGACCTCGTAAAATCAACAAACGCACCCCAGTTTCCTTGCCTGATCCAACCAAAGAATTTGTTTACGGAACTCCGAATGTAAACAGCAAAGTAAGCGATGGCACGCGATTCAAGGTTCCTGTGTCAACAACACATATATCATACCATCAGCCATATAGGTCAACATGATTGCCAAAACAAACGGAGTGAAAACTGTTAATAATGCAAGATGGAAGCGAAGTGTGGAGAGAAAGCAGCCAAATGAAATCGGGACGTACAGAGATTCGTGACACAAGCACCAGTGAATTTCATCACACTCCATATGCAACAAGGTTCTTAATCAAGTCATTAGCGCCCTTTGAACGCTGGTTGGCAGACCGGAAACGCTATGCTAAAACAAACAGATTTCACACCACCAACCCTAGTCATACGCTTGTCACCAGCCTGCTGCTTCCAACCTAACCCAGTATTCATAAACAACACACAGTGTGGAAAGTGGTGAGTTGACATTCGTACGTGTACAAGCCAGCAAAGCCCGTAAGATAATATTATTATGCTTAGTGTTGGAAAGAACCAGTCCGTTTTGGAGATACTCCAGCGAACTTCGTCACTGCTGACATGGAGTTCCCATCGCACGCCACTACTGCTTCAGAGACGTTGGGGGCCCCAAACATCCCCAGCGTGAATGGGTTAGGTTTCGCAGCCGTACAATCAGGCTTCTTGTACAGCAGTAGAGAATGCTTCACCTGTCACAGAAAGACGAATCACAAAGTCGCCAAAAATTGCGTAGGTAGAGAAATATCATTAGAGCTTCAGCTATATGGTTTGTGATCCCGTCAGATATTTTATGCATTCTGATGCAGTTCCTAAGGTACGGATATTTTGCGATTACAAAGGTGACTCACCATTGAAGGGGACAGCAGTCACAGAGTCCCGTCAGCCTTTCAATAACACCTAACAGTCAAACAGTGCAAACGCATACAAAGCCGGATGAACTTTGCTAGTAACTTTCTATTAACCACAAAACGTCAGATCAATGTCGTCTACATACTCGAATTCCAGAAGGCGAGTGCCTGCCAGCGTTTCCACACCTAACGTAGTCTACTAAACCCGACCTGTATTGTTACTTTGAACTATTCCGTTACCTTCACCGAGTGGCTAGGACTGGGTGCTGCGTTGTTCTGGAAAACTATGTTGACTGGGGATTTTATACTTTCAGGTATAGCAATGTCAGACATGACAAAGAGGAACAGTAAGAAAAAAAAGCAGATGAACCCCTACGGTTTGCACACCGCGTAGGAGTGTTCAGGTAGTGAGGCACGATCTCATTGTTGTACAACACGCAGCTTCGTCTGTGAATAGTATAGAACGTATATTAGGAAACTATAGGGCACGTCTCAACGCCAGGAAGACGAGGGACCAGAAATAACTGTTGAAACAGTGTGTACGCACTATTTGGGACGTGTCACCAGGGTAAATAACAATGTACTGCTGCCCAATGAGTGTGGATACACGTCAATCATGCATATGAGTGGGCACGTTCGTTATCCTATGTTTTCACATGACTAGCACGGGATTTTATGCAATAAACAACTTCGCAGGCCATGTCTTTTGCGGTCACAACATTATGAGCATGCGACAGAACTAATTTTATAGTTACAGCATTGCAGTTTCTTGGACAAGGATAAACAATGGTAGGAACGATATCGTCAAAAAATAGAACATTCCGACTGTTGGCGTATCATAAGATGCGGTTGAATACTCTAGTTATAACTAAAAAGCCGGGTGTGCTTTTGAATACATCTACTGCACACAGCAATAACCAGAATCAGACATCGATGTTCAGTTCACTGTGCTCTCTGGTTAGGCAGTCCTCCCACGATCAAATGAGTGAGATTTTTGAATCACCAGCGTTGGACGGGGTCCCAAAGAAAATCTTGGCTCTTACTGCCTCACAGGTTGAACTGAGAGTAACAGACGCGGTGAGGCAGTTAAAGTCAACCACTTCCATCGCACAAACGAAAGGGAAATGTCAGAAGTTGTTCTCTCGACAGTGGTGGTATTCAGCCACTACCCCATTCTCCTTCTACCTTGTCTTCTGATTTGTCTGCCATTTTTGCACCTTCAGGCGATAAGTGTTACCTAAGGTCAAGACAATCGGCAAACACTGACGCACTTAAGGTCCGTAATCTCCAACAAGTGGGTGAGCAAGATGTTTTGGTCAGTACTTTCTCAGATCTAGAGCTTCTTGTGCGCTGTGTCACGGAGATGCAAATGTACTTCATCGACGTTATTCATAAATTAGTGTAAATCCAAGCCCTCCCCCCTCGGGGTTTCTGATGACATGGAGGCTGAATCTTGTGGTCAAACCTGATTCAGAATCACGCTGAGCTCTAAGACAGAACCACGCTTACCCGACTGAATCCTAAGGAACGGCCGTTTGTGAGTCGTCAAACATAATGTATAAGTCAGTCTGTGTTTTCATTAAATTAGCGCACGGTCAAACGCACTTTGTTCAGGTGTTATCAATAATGCGTGCCAAGACCTTCCGAGGCGGCCTGAACAGCAAAGCATCAATAGACAAGCCGCCGATTTTCAGGTCCAACTTGATCGTCTTGCTCCA
>JTDE01000740.1:156365-173430 GCA_014338405.1 Paragonimus skrjabini miyazakii
AGGAGTGTAGTAGTCCAATTATCAAGCGTGCTCTTCCTCACGTGGTTCCCCCTATGTGAAAACAAAAAACAATACCGTTGGAATTTGAATTTAACTTATTCATAACAGAAGCATACGAGATATCGTAACTATCAGAGCAGTCCGCTGGGCCACGCTGGCAAGGTATTTACTCAACAGTTTGGAAATCAAGGAGGTGAAAGTAACTATGTTTGAGAAACAGTGTGACTTCAAGGGCAAGTACGTGAAGGTTTACAAGTTGTAATCCATCAGAGCCAAAAGAAGTATCGTGAGACCAAACACTTGCTGAGCGCCATTCTAGTAGGCCCAAGCAGGACGTCTTACTTTCACCTACAGCTTGGTTGTTTGTTTGCAGAAAGTAGGCACCTTGATGTTGAATGTCTGAATAGGGACGAAGCTATTTTTAGTGGTTAGGTTCCTTCCGTCCTCTTTTCTTTTTCTCCTCTTATGCTATATAAAGTATGCTTTTTCTTCTTCGAGGTTGTGTGGCAGTTAAGCAACAGTGTAAACCATTGAGGTATTGCTGTCTATGACGACGATGATGATATATCTAAACTTACGTTTCCCATAGGTAAATTCAAGTCTTCTGTTCTCCCATGCTAAAAGCTCTTGATATTTTCTCTTCTTCATAGCACATTCCTTAACCTTTTTTTCCTAACACAGAGATTTCACCTTATTCTACCGTTCAGCCAACCAGCCTAGAACGGCCATGATACACATGGTATGTGGTCTTATTTCATCAGGTTTTAAATGGATTGGAACGTGTTGTCGGACCCACTATCGGTTTACGGCGTCACTTGTAGCGACACGATGAAGCAAGCGACCTTTTTGGGCTTGTTCGCAGTGACAGTCAAACCACAGGTCAATACGATCAGCTATACACAGACAACAGTCAATCTGGTGTACTCCATAAGCACGTGAGTTTGTACCTTTTGTCATTATAAACAATCTATGTTGAAAACGGTTGAAAAGTAAGAAAACAACTGAAGAAACCATGCCTTTGGACGAAGCATTCGTCAATTCCCGTGAGCCGTTTGACAGAAATCTCAACAAGAGACCCTAAAAGAAGATATCCGCTTCTTAATCCACAGTGTGCAAGCTTCAAATGGAAATCGGACACATAAAAAACATGAAAACGAGTCGTAAAAAGAAGGGATAATAATAAACACATCTTATAAATCAAAAGTCGATGACAGCTTCACCTTTGGATCCAAGCTAAATAAAACTATCAACAGGCATTTAAGAAAAATCCAACAAGCCTTACTAATTGTGGTCTCAAGTCGAGCAAGTGCCAAAATGCATAATAAAATGTAAACTGCAATACACAAGGCATACATAATCGCACAATAAGCAAAAATCACAGTCGTACACATTTGCTGCTCACATGTATCAGGTAGCGATATTGTCTCTTAATGACAAAATTATGCAATGAAAGTGTTTGTACCCTAAGACACAAATATTGTTCCACCATCACCATGTTATATGGTTTGTTAGCAGGTGTGCTAGAGTTTATGAGGATTACCTTCTATTTATTTATATACTCCTGGTGGTATGGCTTCGCTGGTGTTTACGAACTCTTCTGGTACTATTGAGGTGTCTGATCCGAAACATGAATTTTTTAACCTCCTAGTTATTAGCAAATCTTTTACATTATCATTAGTGAATTCAAAACAAACGAAAAATCCATCACAGCACATGACTAGAAAATGTCTAAGTGCATTTACAGTCCCATCGCACCCAATAGCATACGATATGCATGTCGTCTGCAAGGAATCCGGTCGATGTATTCGTGTCAAATGTCCCAGTAACAGGTCTGACAAGAGGTTTCCAACGTATGGGTTTAAAGGCAGTGATAATTTACTAACAGGGTAGTTGCAATCTTGCAGTGGCATCCGGGGGAAAAAAGATCAGCTTGGTGTTGGTTTATTTTTCACCCTTTGAACCAAAGTTTGTGTTACCAGGAGACTGAACGACGTCCTGTACGACACGACATGTTCTGCCATTAAATGCAGCAGGCTATTTCGGGAAGTCACAAGGTCATGAGATACTCACTGTCTCAACGCTGTCACTGGGAGCAAAGTGACTGCGTCTTACTGGTGACGATGGACTCGTGAAATTCTGTGATCTGATTGTAACGCAAAACTTGTATGAATTCCCAGGTGTTGAATTTTTCATTACTGTAACCGTGATCAAAGACTATTAATGTTAACTTATGAGTCCTGCTGCAACACGTGCAATCAAGTAACACTGATTTGCCACCAACTTATGTAGTTCATGTGTGAAGGTGACTCGGATTTGGTAGGCCACTCGGTACGAAGCGTTCGTGCTGCGTACGTTCACGTTTGGCACCAAAGGTTGACCCAGTAACCCGATTGGGGAGATGGCCTTGCGTGTTTCAGTGAGTTGTATTTCGTGGGAATCGTGTTCATAACCAGCTGACGTCACTGTGGTGAGGCCCAATAAAATTTACTGAACTCTGGATCGGTGAGTTGAAAGACAACGGCCACTAAGACCGTTTGACTGTACTGTAAGTTTCAAATGCAGTACAATGTGCTGTCAGGCGTATTCTGATTCGCTGGCATTCAGAAAGCTACTAACTATAGAGAAATAGCGCAGCCTCGTGTCCGTGATAAAATAAACATTCGATTAACAGAAGAATGCCATCATATAGTACTAAGTGTAAAGGGCGTGTAATATAAGACTGAACAAGAAAAAATGGACAATTAACGACTGTCTATGAGAACTGGTAGTCCGAGCAACCGTAAACACACAAAAAATGCGTCAAAAGATGTCTCATAAGTACCTCGTCAATATTGCAGCTTCCCCCAGGGTTTTAATAAATTCGGTGGCTCCACCCGTCCGAAATTCAAATGGGCCGTAGTTATTGTTGTTTTTTAAAACCAAATAAAGAGCTCTATATCGGAAACCCGGTAGTCGTCGACAAATAAGATGTTTCAGATCTCGTACATCAATCTCGTAGCCTTTTCTCAAATTACTTGGCAAAGAATCATCTACAACAAGAAAGCATGTTACTATTCTGTTCAATCCAAAAAGAAGGTTACCTTGATCTGGATCCGGCACCCAATGAATCAGCAATTTGGTCTCCTGGAACGAACACCATATTGATAGCAAATAGAAAAACTAACGTGTTCAGTCAGAAACAAAGTACCCTTCAGACCAATGCCAGGATACTCCTTGAAGTCCACAATATGAGTGACATAAACATTCTTCCATTGTCTCAAGTCGCTTCCATGAAAATCATTCTGCAATGAAATAGAGATCATATAATTAATACACACTACGGTAATACACTGTCTTACCGAAACACAGTTCATAAAAAACAAACACTAAATATCGAACATGTCTGACTCAGGCGGGAAGCACACAAGTTCGTGAAAATATCTAGAGGAGGGAAAAGGAAATGGGACTTCATCCCGAGATGCGTCAAGTATTTGAAGGTTGCGGTCGCGAGGTGTGATGTGACTCTACTCACGAACACCCCACCAGCAAAATGTTTCTGATGCAATTCCGAATAAACAACATTATGAAGCCAGAGTTCAAAAATAACACTTCTTAAGACTCTTCATACATTTGAAATTGATTAATAACGAAAAATGTTATCAACTTCGACGATCGTAGAAAAGCGCACAGAAGTGAAGGCACGAGTAACGTTGTCAGGTTGTAGTCTGATAATCCAAAGACGAAAAAAAGCTATCCGCAGAATTTGATCATGGAATGAAATCCAGAAACAAAATAAGATAAATTGAGGACGAATGACATACCATAGCTCTGCAAGCCAGGCCCTCGTCGCCTGTTAAAATGCAAGTTCAGGAACAGCTGAATTTAGATTGAGTCATACAAAAAACATCCCTCAAGGTTTTGTAAGTCAGACGGCATGGTAAAAAGTTTTGGACGGAAGCATCCCTGCAGAATAATACACCGGAAAGCAATCGAGGTTATCGACCTCTCGAAGGTAACAGTATCCACCCATAACGATATTTAATTCAACTTCGTTTCCCTTTTTTAGTACGATCATCGTTCTAAACAGATCCGTCCAAACATTGTCGTAACCGATAAACAAACTTCTCATAACAAAAACTGCACTGTCAGAACGCTCGGATCCACAGTTCCTGGAAAATCTTGAACCCTCCCAGCTAAAACACCAAAAATAAAAAGACGCGAAAAATGAATCTATTACCCACCTCCGTCTGGACATGCTGCACAACGATGCTGTATATATAGCTTCAAAACGACCTTCAGGAAAGGATTGACAGTTTATCAACTTCTACAAACGCTCCAAGCAATGTGATTGCCTGACGTCCAATTAGCATACTTTGGTAAATATGGAGCTTTTGGAACACTGTATCTGTTGTAAACCCTCCTAAACGGTACGTTGGTTCGATCTCGGTAGAGTGGTGCGCTCGATAAAATCGGATTCTCGTCCCGGTAATAATTCACACGAAAATCTCGGTCCCGAATATTACCGTGACCGTCCCGTATTCGCTCCCAACGCAAGCCAAAAGACGCGTTCAAAATAAGAACCTTTGTTCCGCTACAAAACGAGGTGCGGCTAGGGCGACAAGCACAAGGTAATTATAGGGCACGTCATGACCACACATTCCCACCACATCATAAGAAAGAGTTAGGATGGCACATGTGCATAGCGGTATAAAAAGTCTCAACCGATTTTGAACAGTTCCGCTAGTTTGGACTGAGTCGAGTGGTTTTTTCTTCTTTCTCACGACGGAGGCGCCCTGGGACGGTCACAGGGAGGGCGGCTTAACGGTATCCCAAAGCAGAATTTAGATTTGAAATCAGCGGACGGGATTTGTCCATCTTACCACCTTTCTTTTGGAGATGCTGTTTGTATGTTTGAAGTCCGGGGTTCATTTGAGAGGGGCGAATGAGTACAGTTTCGTCGGATAAGAATGTACGAGATTTCGTGCCACGTTGACATCGGAATTGTTCCTTCATTTTCTCATTGCTGACAGATGTTACTGTTACACTAGGTTGAATGACGTCGAAAAGCAATCGGAAATTTTGGTTGAGCATCGCTTCCTCAGGCTACACTCTACTGGGTGATTGAGGATTCGGATTTGGTCTGCGATATAACAAGAAGGTTTCCAGAATATCAGATGTGGTCCCCTTCCTTTGGTTTTCTGCAACATCCGCTTAAATGTGTCTACAAGTTTTTCCGCCTGACTTTTTGAATAAAGGCGGAACGGTGGTGATCTGATATGATTAATTCAAGTTCCGCGATAAAAGTCGGCAGAGTTGTGAGGTGAACTGCGTGTCTTACCCGTCACCCAAATCGACTGAATAGTTGATAAAGCTGCTGGATCACCGTTTCCGATGCAGCGTTGTACAGCATAATAACTTTCAAGCCACTTACTACAAGCGTCCAAGGTGATCAAGGAATCTTGTCCATCTAATAGTCCTGAGAAATCAACGTGTGTGCGTCACCATGGAGTCGCTGGGACTGGCCAGGATTGAAACGATGTTTTGCAGAGTGACTTTGAAGCTAACGCACAAATTGAATATGCACATGCAGGATTATCCAATTCACCGCCTACTCCTGACCAATAGACGCAACTGCGTGCAAGTGCCTTCATTCGATCGATGCCTGAACGTCCGGCATGAAGTTGCCGGATTACATAGACAATAAGTTTTTTTGGTGGGATCATGCATCCACCAAAAAGACCGCAACGTTTGAGAGTTGATAGAGTTGCGTCTTTGTGCAAGGTGTTGAAGTTCTTTGTGAAAGCCGGATCTAGGCCATTGCGTGAGACAGCACCCAGTGATTTTTTGAGGGTGTGGTCCTGCTCGGTCGATTCTTGAACCATTGTAGAGATCACGGGCACAGCGTGAACAGATTCTGAAAAGACGAAGTCAAAATCCGGTTCAACGTGGATGTTTGCTACAACCGCATTTTTGAGTTCGCGAGACTGTGATCCAATGAAACGTCCAGCGCGTCGGCTATCCCGATGGACGTTGTAGACAAGCACTTGAGGTTGAAATCATAATTCGCCAACACAGTGACCCAGTGTTGTACTTAAACTGCTGAATGCATAGAGAGACCTTTCTCGACTCAAATACAGCGAGTAAGCGGTTTATGATCCGCTGGCAGCGTGAAGCTACGTCCGACGAGCATTTTGTGAAATTTCTTGATGGCAAGTACAATCGCGGAAGCTTCTTTCTCAACTTGTCCGCAGTTGTATGCAAAATCGGTTTATGTGATCCGTCCGGAAATACATGGGAAATAACTGCTCCAATCCCATGGTATGATGCCTCGGCTGCGACAAATACATCCGGTTTCTGATTGTAGTGTGTCAGCAGCATGTTTGATTGGAGCAGTGGCTAGATTTCTTCAAATGTCCGTTTCCATTCCGGCTATGAGCATCAAGTTTGTTCCAATGCTAAGAGTTTGTTGAAGGGTGCTTGTACGTGATGCACGACCAGTAAGAACGCATTGTAGTGAGGACCGTAAGGAAACGTCGTTCGGAGGTGGCACCTTGCTGGTGGTCTATATATTACCAGGATCAGTGCGGCGACTGTTCATGTCGATGATGAATCCCAAGTACTCTAAGGAGAGCACAGAAAATGTATACTTGTCCTGATGGATGCAACAGCCACAATCCTGGATGTGACCAAGGACCTTATGCAGCCTAATCATGAGTTGATCAGCGTTCGACTTCATTACAATGACATCCTGGTATGTCGGCTGGCATCGTGTCCATGATCTGCCGGAATTTGGACGAAGCAGTCTTCATACCAATTGGCAATTGGTCGTACTGGAACCAACCACAGTGGGCGTTAATTGCCAAAAGTTCCTTGAAATCTTCGGCAACTACCACTTGCATGTGGGTGTCGGCGAAATATAGTTCGACAAAACAGGTTTCACGATTTAGCTTTGCCAACAGATTCTCCAGGAGGGGTAACAGATACTGATGGGTGTCCAGAGCGTCGTTGAGACTTGTAGAAAAGTCGGCGCAGATACGGACGGTACCGTCCGTTTTCTTGACCACCACAGTGGGCGTGGCCCAAGCCGAATAGTTGACTGGTCGAAGCACTCTCGATTCCTGTAACCCATTCAACTCCTTGTCCACGACGGGTAGTGTAGCATACAGAACTGGGCGTTTTAACTGGGAAATGGGTCTGAAATCTGGACGTAAGGACAGACTGACTTTCGTCTTCGTGCAGTATCTTGGGTCATCTTGGCGTGCTTTTGATGCAGGAGACCGATGGGCTTTGCACTAACTTGTTGGAAGCACGGACAGCTGGTAAGATCCGGTACAGCCGGTAGATCTCCAGGTGCGCTTCGAGACTAATGTCAAAAGCAGTATCCAGTTGAGGCCGAATTGGAAACTCGTTGACGGACACCGTTGCGTGTTTCCGTCGTTCCGCAAAACCAAATTTGAGTGTGTCAGAGAGTGCATTCGAAGTTGTAGCATGCTTCCGGGCTGAGCAATGTTTGAACTTCGACTGATAACTGCGCTTCCGTGAGGTGACCGTGCGGTAGTGGTCTTCTTTATGTTCCAGCTTGTTGCATTTTAAGCCTATGTGCTTTCTGAACGGGCAGAGGAGCATAAAATGTCAATCGCCACATTGTCAACGGGAGTAGCAGGCTTCGAAGATAACTGCTTGGACTGGGGCGATTCTGTGGGACTGGATCTTCCCGGCTGCATCGTCTTCGTCACAAACGTCGACGGCCCTTTCTGAGAATGTTCAGTCATGTTAGTGACGTGCTTAAAGTTAAGCAACCACTGACACTCAGCGGCAACCACCTCGAAGTTCATGTCAGAATCCATTTCGATTTCGTTCGGGACGCGGGTCCGAACATCCGCATAAGTGAGAGAATGGAGACCATAAACGAAGGTCAAGTACTTGAAGTGGTCGTCCGTCACTGAGCACCGCTTGAATCACTCACACTCGGAACTGATGACTCCAGCACATGTCACGAAGTCATTGCCTTTGTTCGTGATCAACTTGAAACATTGAAATTGGATGTCCAACAGTGATGATTGTTCGCCAAAGATCTTTACAAGGCACTTGACGGTCTTCTCGAAGGTGAAATTACGATGATTTTTGGGTGATGTGAAGTTGGAATGTCGTTCGCGTTCTGCGGGTCCTAGCTTGCGCAACAGCAGTCCAACCTGTTGAGTGCCATCCAGATTTGCCCACTCGATCCGGGAAGTGAATTCGTATTTTCGAAACCATGATTCAAAATGCACACCCGAGTTCTGATCAAAATGAAAATCAGTTATCGAACTCCCAAAGGAGTCCAAAAATCTGCATGACTGGTCACCAGTATCAGAACCCGGACTGTGTACACCGAGCCTTTGCATCGATGTCTAAACCAACTTCACCTGCGATTACTCGAACTGCTTCTACAGCTGTTGAACGAGCGCTTGGACATGCTAGAACGCATTTAAACATAATCTTTGTTTGCCACAACCGTGGTATTTATTTTGACTGTCAGCACTATTGGCATTGTTTGACTGCATGTCTGTGCTTTCCCGTTTGTTCCACTGCCCAAGATCATACGACTTTTCAGTCTCTTGCTCGTTAGTTTGTCACGCATCGATTTCTATCGCGCTATGCTCGTGCCTCATTTTATCTGTCCACTTGCAACATACGAATACGCCACTCTGCAGTAGTCAGTCTTCTGGTTCAAATATTGTGGAGAATAGCACGGTTCTAGAAGTAGAAACATTCCAGTCCTCCTCCACTATTCGGTAGGCCCGAAATCTAGAAACCCCGTAAACCGTTTATTCTTGCGAAATGACTTGATATCAGTCTTGTTTGTTATCCGTTTAAATATATAAATATATATATATATATATATATATATATATATATATATATATAGTTTTCGTCTTATTTCGTCATGGACACAGAACATAAGCTGACAATTAAAGTAGTCCTCATTACTGCCTCACAATTTTTAGGCACAGAACCTGCTCTATAGTTTATGCATTCACGGACGAAGTTCTGCACCCAGCGAGCCATTGCAGATTAGGCTATATTTAACCCGCTTCTGGTCTATCTTCCTAAAGAAGTCACAATACAAGTGCATGATTTTCTTCCAAATCTACCCACGAAGCATAAGTAAGAAATAAGTAAGGAAACTGTCACTAAACAGATCACACTGTCCGATAGGTTCCGGTTACAGTAACCATTCGGAAATCTGCAATTGGCCAATAAGCGACCGTCCGATTTGTTGCTCCAAATGCACCAGTTGCAGGCTCCATCGTCCGTAGATGAGACACTCTTTAAGAAGTTGTGGATACAGCGTCTTCCTGTCACAACACAGGTTATTCTTATAGCTGTCAAGCTACCGTCCTTGTTGGATGCGGCACAACTCGTAAACAAAATACAGGGTCGCTTTTTACCAGCTTATCCACCTCCCTCAATACGGTGACATGTCGCACACCAGAGGTTCCTAAGAGTCATGAAGTTTTAGCATCATAGGGATCATCACATCCGCCGCCGCTAGACGACTGCCGCAATGTTTTAGCAAAGATTGAAGCCCTCTAATAGGATTTCGTCCAACTCATGAAACAGTTTTCACCCCGTCGTCGCTGAAGTAACTCTCCGCGTAGACGCCTCCAAAAGTCAAACGAATTGTGCTGGTATCACAAAAATTTGACATTTGGGCGAAACGTTGTGTCGCCCCTTGTAAGTACTCTAATCAGGGAAACGCTCAAGCTTGCCCATATTGGCGACATACGTGGCCGGTACCCTCCCTTCCAGTTACACTTATCATGCAGAAGATTTGAGCACAGAAACGACTTTCATAATCGACACCAGAGAGGAAGTCAGCGTGATTCTTCCACGATCCAATGAGACGGCCTCCTCTTCTTCACCCATGCTTCCTGCCGCTAACGGCATACTTATCACTACCTACGGTCAACGCCCATTCACGTTTGATTTCGGTTCCCGACGAACATTTCACTGGGTCTTCGCAATTGTAGCCGTACCCTTCGCCACTTCAAGGATCGATTTTCATCAGCAGTTTGACCTCATGATCGATAGATGAAGACGAAAATTGATCGACATTCGAACAAAACTTAGCACCCCGGGGCACTCAGGCGATCACTGAGTCTATCGGCCCGCTTATTGTTGAACCCGAAATGCCTCACTCCCATGTCTTTATTGTCAGAGTTCCCACTGCTCATGTGATCCATGAACAAACCGCTTCCAGTCACTTCAACTTGCACGCACTATGTCAGGACTAAAGGTTCACCAGTGTCGTGCCGACCGAGAGGTTTGGACCAGGATATACTTAAAGTAGCTGGGTCGGAGTTAGAAAACATGCTGGAACTCGAAGTAATCCGCCCCTCCGAAAGTTTGTAGGCCTCCTCACTTCACATGGTCTCTAAGATGCTAGGTAACTGACACCCCTGTGGCGGTTGTCGTGGCATCAACAAGGTCACAACCTCCGACAGATATCCTGTTACCCGAATAAAAGATCCGACAGCCTGCCTTTCTGGCAAGATTGTATTCAATAAAACTGATCTGGTTCGCGCCTACTAAGAGATACCGATAGAGGATAAGGATATTCCTACAACAGCCGACATCACGTCTTTGGCCTACTCGAATTTCTTTGAATGCCATTTGGCCTAAGCAACGCTGCACAAACCTTTAAGTTCCTCACTTACGAAGTATATGAAAAAAAGAAAATCGGCATATTTCAGAGCAAATCCACTTTGACTACCATGTTTCTGTTCAACAGTGCAAAAGGTTTGAACATCCGGTGACTAACAATCCTCCAACCAAGAGAGCTCCGTATACGAGTTTGATTAGCCGCACTTGACCGTAATTCAATGTTATGCTTTATTAAGACAAGTTACCAGTCGTGCGCCCTCGTTCGCTGTTGAAACCCAGAGAACCCTCTTGGGACACGCCAAAGTGATATTGAGATACCTTAAATTGGAAAAGGTGTGGCCCTCCGTACCGGTTCAGGAGATAGGCCTGTTCGCCGCGTCAAAGTGGTAAAATACGTCAGAGGAAACAACTACATCACCGGAAGTTGTTTTATTTGGTTTATTTGGGCTATTCAATAGCATGAATCACGAGATCTTATCGAACGAACTACGAGCACTAAACTCGAATAATGCTCTGGTTCAGTTGCTTCAGAACCACTTGAAAGACCGGTTCTTCGAAGCCCATTATTGGAGCCTTTTCATCTGGAACGCAACTTCCGTCGGGATCCCTTAGGGTTAATTCCTTCACACAGACATTGTAAATTATTCGTTAACGAAATACTCCGATCAATAGACTCTAAAATACTGCTTTATGGAGATGGTATCGAAGTCTTACTTGGCATTCACATCTCACAGGAAGAAGCACTAACATACGAGTTGGATACTCTCTCGTGGTGGACTGCCGAGGATGTCCTTCAATCCAACTCCATTAAAGGAATGGTGTTACGATTTGGAAACCAAACGGACGTCAGTTATTCCTTGGGTGGTACTAACCTGCAGGTGGCAAGCAGAGTCTGATCTGGGGAAGCATCCTCATTAGTGACCTCTCTCAATCTACTAACTGTTTGTGTGCTTGTCCGCGGGGGAGGGGGAGGGCATGCACAAAATGAACCTGCTCAACAGCCTGCCAGATTAACTCTCCCCGGAGACGTCCGGAAGAGTGCCACTTATGTTCACCTCATCTATAAATTAATATCTAGGTCTGTGCTCCAGTTCTGAAGCGCGATATTAATATAGTGTACAAGGTTTGGCATAGTTTCACAAAAAGTGTACAGAGATTGCCTTAGAAATTCCACTCGGATAGACGTTACACGTCGAACTTGCTCAGTCTTTGGTACCGGTGAGCCCGTGGGGACTTCATATTGCGCCACAATATTCTTCCCAATAAGCTCCACTCAGACGTGTTCATAATGGTCCATACGTACAAAGTTGAACCTGTAACGTCCACGCCTTTTGCGCAAAGAGCATTGCTTCCCTGTGTAGATTTTTCGCCCATGGTATTCATTAGCGGAAACGAATAATGCTCAGTCCTTTAAAATTAAATCAGAAATGTCCCCATGTAACTTTTGAGGTCCAACTCGGCGGCCTTAGCCAGCGTCTGGTTCCGACAGAATAATTGAATAATTGGCTAACCCTTGGTTTGTTCGTTATGTCTAGTCGTTTGTTCGTCTGTCTGGCTGTTTGATGGAAACTTGTGTATTTGGTCCTTACCTCTTAAAAGTCCCAAATGTGTCTGGTGACAGGGTTATCCCCAGCTCCATTTTCCTCGGTAATTAGAATTCTTTTTCGTTTCGTTTTCTTTTTAGATATTCCATTGTCATTATTCGACAAAAGCACTCCAGAAGCACTCAAGGATCTACGAATCACCCCGGTGCAATCTGAAGCTATTGTATATCCTGTTTTCAGTTTGTCGTAGCACAGTATTTCTGAGTCCTGTTCATACTGCGCTCGCACAGACCAGCTGTTACCTTTGATAAAATAATCGGCCATTATGCAGAACCCTAGCCACCCGAGAACGCACGTCTGTAGGTCTGTCAGTCCTCAGCAATCCTGGTAAACTACCTATATAAATACAGTTATTTACGTGGTTACTGATTATAAGGCTACAGTTTGCATCCAGAAGCAACCATTAATTTCCGATGTGTTACCACTCAGCGTCAGGAAATATCGTGTTTACAAAGTCACGGTGAGTATCGGCTGCTGACATGCCAAGGAAATAGTGCCCTAGTTGCACATTACCAACGAAAGTTAAGGGCTAATGAAGACCCAATACGGGTAATAAGAAATTTCGTGTTCAAAACAGGAGTACCGCAATAGAAATAACCTATAAGTTGATACATTTAATACACGGTAATCTGCGTAGTGTGCTAATGGTATCACTCACTGTTAAGTGAGTGAGGTGAACAAAGTTAATTGGGGAGACTGATTATTAGTAATTACGGGAACAAAACATTCTGGCAATGTTGATATTAATGTAAGACAGTTGGTTGAGTCATAAAAATTATTTTCGGCCCACACGACGCCGGTGGACAGCCACCAAACAAACAATCGTATTCATTTACTGCACCTTCACATTGTTTTTCATTTGCCTTGTAGCTCACCATTGGTGCTTCATTAGCTGTGGACCAATCATTTTATCGCATCACTCTGAGCGTTCATTTCCCAGAGTGCCTTCCTATCCATAAACATTCCGTCAAGATTCGTTTGCCTTTTTAGTTCGAGTCGCATGATTGAATATACGATTAGCTGATCTGTTCAATAACTCAGTGACATAACAACAGGTGTGTTACCAAGGTGATACCAACGCACCGTGGGTCAGAATTGAGGACAATTCAACCGATTAAAAGGCCTGCACCCTTTCAACAGAATGGTCACAAGCAGAAGTCATCGTCGTGGCGTAGCATGGCTGGTAAGGCGCGGGAGGAAAACACAAAAGTTTGCAGATATAAAAGCATGTGGTGGCGAGCCAAGGAATTCCAAGGATTCGGAGCGCTTACAGGGCCGGACACAAGTTGCAGTGGACAAAATACCATAAGGGGAATTACTGGGTATGTTAAAGGAGCAGCTACGGTAGAAACTGTACTATTACGGACCCCGCGGTTTGTGTTTTTAAAACAAACTTATAGATTGCAAAGGTATGATATAACACGCCTTTTTCTTTGCCAAAGTTCTAATACGACTTCACTGCTTGACCTGGGTACCTGCTATGCGGCTTCATCTAGTCTACTTGCGCGGAGACAAGAAGAACACAATTGCGGAAAAACACGCCTTATTGCCGTCTACCAGTTCGACCAAATGAATAAAATGTCAGTA
The DNA here is from genome assembly GCA_014338405.1 of Paragonimus skrjabini miyazakii. Classification (NCBI taxonomy): domain Eukaryota; kingdom Metazoa; phylum Platyhelminthes; class Trematoda; order Plagiorchiida; family Troglotrematidae; genus Paragonimus; species Paragonimus skrjabini miyazakii. Next base: position 170,183 of record JTDE01000740.1, read on the forward strand.
AATATATATCATGAAATACTGGCCAAATATGGCCATTTACTTGTTGAATCACTGTCTGCTTGTTTAGGCCACTTCGCTACCAAGTGGCCAAGTTAGGCCAATTCCATAGGCGTTCGTTTCTCGGGCTAGCGTGACACCCACGCTCACTTGCACGTATCCTCCTGGCGCGACACCCACGCTCACTTGCACGTCTCCTTTTGACCTCGGAAGTCTCGTGCAAGCACTGAGTCGCCAATATTGAAACGCCGTATGCATTGCGCATAACCCGCCCTGTGTACTTCGTTGGCGGATGTGACTGGTGATGGTCTGATATTGTCGAACCTCGTGCGAATTTTCCGCCCGAACATACATTCAGCTGGCGAGATTCCTCCTGGTGTATTGCGATTAGGCGTAGTGCGATAGGCAGTCAAGAAATGTTGAGTGACATCTACTGGAGTTTCCTTTCCTTAGGCTTTAAGTAATGCTCGCTTGAAGGTATCCACGAACCTTTCAGCTTGACCATTAGATTGTGGGTGATACGGAGGTGAGAATTTTTGCTGAATGCCATGAAGCTCGCAAAATGTCCGGACAGTTGCGGATGTGAATTGTGATCCATTATCCAATACAATAGTCTCTAGAATTCCAAAGTGGCTGAATAACTTGTTGAGCTCGGATATTAGTAATATGGAGTTCGGGTTTGTCATTGGGACAACTCCCGGCCACTTGGTGAATGAATCGATCAAGATCATGTAGTATTGACCATTAACTGGCCCCACAAAATCCAGATGGAGACGTTGCCACGGTTTTTCTGCGTCTGGCCATGGTTGCCACGGACACTTCGAGGGTGCTTTAGCTGCTAGTTGACATCCTTCGCATCTATGACAGAACCGCTCAATTTTCGAATCCAACTGCGGCCAATATACGTAACTGGGCGCGAGAGCTTTCATTCGGCTGATACCTGGATGGCCGGTATGAAACTGCTTCAGTACTTTGTCACGTAACACCTGTGGCACGACGACCCGGTCACCAAACATGAGACAATCGTCGATAATGGAGAGGGAGTCACGTCCATGAAAAAACTGCCGGATATTGGAGTCCAGGTTGTGTTGAGTCTACCTTGTGCGTACATAGTGCATCACCTTCTGTAAGACTTCGCCGTGATTTGTTGAGTTCTTGATGGTAGTAGCGGTAACGGGTAGGGCTCTTATGTTGTCGAAGAGGACTTGATGAACCTCCGGTTCAATCGTAACTGACGCAATGATGAAGTCGTCAGATTCTGTTTGCTTCGAGTTGATTAGGCGCGACAAGGTATCGGCTTTGCCAAATTCGTGCGTGTTCCAGTATTGAATATTGAAATCATAGGCGAGTAACATTGTCGCCCAACGTTGCAGTGGGTTTGCAGTGTAAACCGGAATGCCTTTCTTTGAACCGAAAATAGTCAGCAAAGGTTTGTGATCTGTGAGAAGAGTGAACCGCCTACCATACAACATTTTGTGGAACTTCTTGACTGCGAAAATGATGGAAAGTGCCTCCTTTTCAATTTGACTATAGTTCTTCTCGGCTAGTGTCAATGATCTGGCAGCGTGCACAATGGCTTTTCTGGTCCATCTGGAAAGACGTAGGAAATTACTGCACCGATTCCAAAGTTTGATGCGTCAGATGCAACCCCTATAGGAAGAGACGGATTGAAGTGGGTCAGAAGCAAATCAGAAGTAATTATTGCTTTAACTTTCTCAAAGCTCCGTTGACATTCTGTTGTCCACTCACATTTTGAATCCCTTGTTAGAAGTCTGTTGAGCGGCCCTCTGAGTAGGAAGAAATGCTCCATAATAGCTGACAAGCACAAGAAAAGCGCAAAGGCCGGATACATCTTTCGGTGGAGGCATCGTCTTGATTGCTTCAACACTGGCCGGATCTGGATGGCGCCCATGTTTATCAATAATGAACCGAAGATACTTGGCACTGTGCAACATAAAAATACACTTCTCCTTCCTCAGCCGGAATCCATACTCCTTAATTCTTGACAACAGCATGTCCAGTTTTTTACCAGTTCTGCAGCGTCACAGCCCATGATTATAATATCGTCCAAATAAGCAACACAACCGGGATGGTCAGGCAGCATGGTGTCCATTATCTGCTGGAAGATTGCTGGTGCAGTTTTGATGCCGAATGGCAGTCGTGTATACTGGAACAAGCCTCTGTGAGTATTAATTGTCAGCAATTTCCTCGACTCTCCTTCCACGGGTATCTGTAGATATGCATCAGTAAGGTCCACTTTGGCAAAACACTGTTCCCCGTTGAGCTTCGTAAAAAGGTCTTCTGGCACTGGTAGAGGATATTCGTAAATCTTTAACGCCGCGTTCAGGCCAGTAGAAAAGTCGGCACATATTCGAACTCTGCCGTTAGCTGTCTTGACAACCACAATGGGAGCTGTCCATTCCGAGTAATTCACTGACTGTATGATACCTTCTACTTGCAACCGATCAAGTTGGCCGTCCACAATCGGCAGTGCAGCATACGGAACTGGTCTTTTGGGTCTGAACACTGGCTTCACTCTTGGATGTAATGTGAGACTTGCCTTCGCTTTTGTACAAAGACCGAGGCTTGGTTCAAAAGCAGACGCGTGCCGAATCTTGAGTTCCTCAATCTGACGTTGAATTCCTGGCGCCAAAAGCAGCGTTTCTGACCGACTGTGTAGTTTCGTTTGATTACATATGCCGTTTACCGGCTGATCTAGTAATTTAAAGTCGTCCATCCAATCAAGGCCCATTAGATCTAAACCTGGATGAGATTTGAGTAACGCCCGTTTGAAAGTTTCAACGCATTTGTCTGTGCGTAACGGGAACCCGTGCTCTTGGACGCGTTGGAGAACCGCGGCGGCAGTACACGGTAGGCCAGTAATCAGGGCGTCGATTACTTGTTGAAAAATGGCGGGCGCGGAATTCTGGTATACTGGAGGAGGCCTCGATGGGTGTTGATTGTCAGCGGTTCCCGAGATTCCGGTGCAACCTCCAGTTGGAGGTATGCCTCCGCCAAGTCCAGTTTAGCAAAGCAGGTGCCACCGTTGAGCATAGTGAATATGTCTTCAGGCATTGAGACCAGTTCAGAAGTCACCACAGATCCGGATGGACCCGTTAGACTTCTTCACCACGATGATGGGGGCGGCCCACGCGGAGTAGGAGACCGGTACCAAGACACCAAGTTGTTCCAGTCGTTTGAGTTCCTGGTCTACGAGCGGCGTGGCTACGTAGGGAACCGATCGTTTGGGA
>JTDE01000741.1:2252-13792 GCA_014338405.1 Paragonimus skrjabini miyazakii
CTGTCTGACTACTCTGTTGCTCACTTCCATTCCATTCCAGCCTCCCTTATCCTATATCTGATGCTCTACATTTTCCTTGGCACAAGTTGTGTAATCCTCCAACTGTAAATCCAAAGGTGATTTTTGCTGATGTGGTTGACATTGTTCAAGTGAGCACATCGCGATAATATATGCATACCTACATTTTCAACTTTGAACCGTGTCCATGGGCACTGCGGTTCTGACTCTTGTTGACCCTGACTCTAGTCCATAAAGGATCAGATGGGTAAATAAATGCAGGTGTTTGGAAAAGAAAAACTAGGTGAGAAGAATGAGAATTCATAACGTGTCAGCAACTTTACGAATACGTGCTCGTCATTTTCTGCAAAATACAGCCGTCCGAAAACGTTTCCAACCAACGGTAGGGATGGTCGCTGATCTCCCAAGCCAGCGAGCAGCTCTCACCAACCCTACCCAGCTGGACATTGAGAGGTTTCACAATCGCCCACTGCTTCATAGGCTGGCCACCTTGCGGCTTCTTTCCGCCATTAACAATCGCGCTGAACAGTGGTTTGCTCGGTAAGCGCTCCGTCAGCCCAGAGAATACAGCCAACGGCTACTGTACATGCGATTATGCGTATAAGTGGCTCCATGTCGACTGTATCAGTTACAAGCACAACCTCGCAGGGGATGTGAAAGTAAACTTGAATAAATCGGAAATCGACATGATACTGAAGTGAATCTCCATCAACCCAAAGGTGACACTCGCATTTTTGAAGATGCACTCAAAGACAGAGGTTGAGAAAGATCTATCGACGACTACTGCTAGTCGATGTTCGAACGAACGGCTTGTCACTGTGAAGACGCTGTTCCAACTTTCTGGTAACATAAACGCCAGTGGAAACCAAGCAGCACGGCGGTATTTGTTTATCGACTATTGCCATGCTATTCCATTTGCTGGATCGACGAGACCAACCTCAACTTGCTTTGCATAAGGTCGGTAGAACGCTCTCTGAAGTGAAAGAAAGCATGCATTTCTGTAGCAAACAACAAAGGCCGAAAATTACATTTAGTTTGAGTCATGTCAGAAAGAGGGGGCCTACTACATTTGTGCCAGTGGACAGTGGTTTCGTGTTCTGGATAAACAAACTGCAAGACGGCGCAACTATGTCAACCGTAGTGGTCATTTGTGGCAGTGCCTACTGTCATACCGATTTGGAGGGTGTTCCCTTCGAATATACTTATCAATTAGAGCACAATGTTTACCCATGCTGTGTCTTTTCGAGAACGTCTGGAGTGTAGCAACAGTCGCTGGTCCACTAAGTACCGGGCCAACAAGAATGGCGCATACGTATTCTAGACACAAGTGGTCCATGCTGCTATGGGGGATGTTACGGGGAGAACAATGCGCTCATTTTATCTGTCCTACTGAACACCTTCGCGTACAAGCTATGGACAACAAAGACAAGAAAGTACTGCAGAAAATGCCGGGTCTACCTGTGAATGACGAAAGCTCTTTTCAAGATTAACATCCTATGATTCATTTTCCTCATCATACACAAGTGATTTTGTTTGATGGAAGAATGGAATGTTTTCAACTGGTTTTGTTATCACTTAATCGAGAAATGAAGGTTTGAATAGTCGGAAACAAATGTACAAAACTGTGAAGGACATACTTTATGACAATGACGGTATGTTCCGGTTCAAATTTCTAGTGGGCAGAAATATTAGTCACCGGTAGCTGTATGCTAGTCGTATTAATTGGGCGTCGCTACGTTTAATAGACTATTCAATGCCTACACCACTATGTACATTACAGCTAACCACAGTGTATCCGAACACTTCGACATCATTAAGGTGTACGAAGTCGGTTTGTGGCTCCTGGTATTTTTGTATTTTTAGTAGTTATTTTGTGAATAATCACTTTTGAGTACAAAAGCCAAAGCATATTATCAAAATATTATGTGCATGGGGTTTGTGCATCAACGGGTGGCGCTATAGGTATTTGCCCCGATAAGTTGGGTATGCTCTATTATAGAGTAATCTTTGCACTCGTTGTGCGGTCACGCGCAGTTTCAGTGAGCTTTTTAAGTGTCAAATCCCTACCGGCGCATTAGAAACGTAACATACGAGTATTTTGTCCAGTTTGCACTGTCTTCTGACCTTTCGTTATTTTGACTGTGTAATGTGAAGTAAGATTCTTTATGAACATATTTTGGCTGACTGCGTGATGCCCTCGTTTGTCATATCAACTCGCGTAGGGCCAATTGGGATTATCTTGTTTGTGTACTCCCTTTGTCAATATTCTTCCCATACTCGATAACTGTGGATTTTCTTCTGAATAGGGTCTGCCACGATTAGATGAGATTAGCCAATTCTCGTAACCCCTTTTTGTGATGTATAAAACCTCAAACGAGTTCTGTTGGCCACCGATTTGCGGCGTTACTGGAGCCAGCGCATGTGCGTCACTCAACTGATAAACTTTAATCCGCTCGTGCAGATTTAACAATTACTGCTGGTTTGATTTTTCCATTATTTATGGAATCCTTCGTTTGAACGTAACATTTTGTTCCTCACTTATTTCTGCTAAGGATGTATTCCACAAATTGATAACGCGAAAACCTGGGCTTTATAATTATTTCTCGCAGTCTAGTACTGACTGGCGACGGTGTGATATTCCTGTAATATGGGAGTATGACCCGTATTTTTATATATACGTGGCATAATAATTGAAAATAATGCCAGCACCATTCGGTTTAATTCTGACAGTAATGCAGGATTGTCTTTCACCTGGTTTGTATCAGGTTACTCTAATTAACCACGAAGTACACTTACAGCCGAATACTAAAACGATAATTCACTCGGCTCATCGCAGCCGCGTCCGCACCGAGTGCTCCCGAAACAGACTCACTCTGAATTGATGGTAGCCAAACGACGTGACCGTGTTTTACGGACTAAACTTTCGATTTCGGACTGTTAGCTGTATACAAGGAACAAAACTCAAAAAATTGACATCAGTCGCTGTTAACTAAATGATAATTGTGACAGACTAAGTCTAGAACATCTTAGGGTTGATAAACAGTCGTTTTGAGCGTAAAATTGGCCTAGCACAATCAGTGGCCATGTTCTGAGTAAACATCATCACTCATGGACCGTGACAGTTAATCATGGTCGTGAAATAATGACAAAATTGTGACCAGCCAGTGAGTTGTCTAAAATTCGGCGAAGATGAACATTTGTGACTAACTGTCGCAACGTCGCGTGTGCCGAAGTGAGTACATTGAACTGCCAATGCTGGTTTTCCAAAACGCCTCAAGCTCTTGGGCACAACAGCTATCGAGACGATTTATGGATTGTTGGCTTTTTTTTTCGACCACTAACCCAACGAAGTTAGTTTAAAGCGGACAGATTCCCATACTTTACCAACAGCCCAAACAGATCAAACAGTGAAAACGAGCAATTCCTGGAAGCCTCAGAAGTCTATCTTCTTTCTAAAATAGAACGGCAAATTCCACACGAGGAAACGAAAGTACCTAGCTCCTAAACAAACCGGGTTACTTCGCGGGTTTTTAACACATGACAAGGTACTTAAAAGTCAAATATCTCAGTTCACTTTTGGATTTGTTCATCACGACAGGCAACATGCTTGGCGCCCCAACGGAAGGGTACACGTCAAGGCCAGTCACTGGAAAAAGCAGGTCAAGTAGTAGACTCATCCAGAACCCAGTAATACCGCAACTCAGTAGTCAACTCAACTGGGATAAGGCTTCATGCACTAAAAAGAGAAGGGTCATGAAAATTATCAACTCTCATTTAATTGTAAAACTTAAAACAATTCGTTCCATTGGCGAACTTAATCTAGGCAGTGCGAGGACGCGAATCTTGTGATGTCCTTTGGAGTAACATTTCACGCATTTTGATCACATATAGGACATGTAACTAATTTTAAGCATCAGTACAAGGTTCTACACTACGGCCGTCACAACGAGGCTGAACCCTGACGCCGTGTGATAGTTCGTGCATCTGGATGGTTTGTTGGCCCCAGCTGAACGGTGTGACGATTACACCGGCAGAGTCACTCATATCAGACAGATCTTACAAACAACAGTCTTCTGATCCTCCAGGTTGGGGATTGAAGAAGGATTAGCATCTCTTTCTGGCAAGGGTACCAGTTTTTGTACGTTACCACCCACCCGCTGCCCTGCCGTACAGGCTTTTAAGCCAAACGCTTTGGTTGAGAACCCTGGTTGTTCTCCTGTTTATGTTTGGGCATCCTGGCAGCATCTCAGCCCACATACTACCATGATTATTCACAATACCAATAATTCCATAGTCCGTCGGTCGTGTTGCGGTACACACCGGGTCACCTTATCTGCTGCCTACAACAGGGTAGATAGACAAACACATGCTACTACTGAACCCTCCCTCATCGTCCTATCGAATTTAACCATCAGGCCGTTCCCGACTCCCATTTCCACCAATTATTCGGAAGGTCCCACAAGAGATATAGCTAACCATAGTAGCAATGTGTCGGTGAGTCCCATCTCTTGTCATCCTGCCTCAGACTTCCCTCTTCCTTTGCTTGGATCTAAAATGCGAATTAATATGGGTGCCTTCAAAGTTCGCATTCTAAAACACATGAACAGGCCGCTCTCGCACAAGCGTTAGACTCGTTGCATGTCGATGTCTGCTGCATTTTGGAGACTGGAATCAAGAATAATGGTCCGTGTGAAACTAACAGCACCTGCCCTGTCTACCATATACTACTTACACACTTCGGGTGGTGCCACGGCCACGGCTACTGGTCAGGCTAAAGTAGGTATAATTCTCAGCACGACGGTCGCAGCCACATTGGTAGATTAACTTCCTGTTGACAGTAGACTTTGTGCCATCTACTTGACAGGTTCTGTTAAGACCAGCTTTAGACGCAAAACCTTCAGAAATCTTTTCATTGTGTCTGCTTATGCTCCAACTGACTGCAGTGACGTCGGTATCAAGGACGCCTTTTATTCAGATCTGGCCGCTCTCCTTCGGTCGACACGTGGCTCTGATATAGTCATTTATGCCGGAGATGTGAATGCCAAGGTCGGCCGCTTCGGTGAGTTCAGGCGTCGTTTAAGTGGTGTTTTTAGGATAGCATCACGTTAATCGGACAATGACAAGGGACTGTTATAGTTGTGCGCTGAGCATAAGCTATTTTAAGCCAGCACTAGTTTTAGGTATCATGCGCGTCGTTGTTATACTTGACGCCTTCCTCCTCCGAATCAGGCCTGGTCTCAGATTGACCACATAGCTGTTAGTTGTGGGTGACGGGGTTCCATTCAAGACTATCGTTCTTATTGGAGCACATGCTTAGATTTAGATTATGTGATGATACGTTGTCGTTTTGTTCTTACTTTTGCTGGGCAACGATCCTACCGACAGCAACAATTAGCTGTTGAGAAACTGGCTTTACCATCGGTAAAGCATAAGTACCAAACCAGCTTAGAAAGCTACCCTAGTGGTACTCACTCCAAAGATCCTAATAGTTGCTGGACTCATCTCACAGGTCATTCGGAAAGTAGGTTCTGTAGCATGTGGCACAGGAGTACGTAAGTTTAACAAACATTGGATTTCAGAGAAATCCCTGTAGTTGTTAGAAGCCAGACGGATGGTTCCTCCTGGCAATTCAGATAACAAGTCTAGAAGAGGTATCCGTAGGAAACTGAAACGTTGTCTAAAGGCTTATCGTGAGCCTTGGTTAGGGGAAAAAGTTAAGAAAGTGGAGACCGCTTTTGCCCCAGAGAACACCGGCATAACCTTTAAGCTGATCCGTGCCATTGGTCTCAGACAGCTCTCTATCAGTGAGGCTCTCAGCATGACAGATGACACACTCACCTATAATAAGTCCAGAAAGTTAAAGCACTGGGTGAAACATTTTGAGAGACCGTTTTTCTGACCTGTTTTCATTGTGTTGCCACCCGGTTCATAGATTTAGAATCACCCACTACGACTAGGGTCCGCAGTTGCATTTCTGCTCTAAAATGTAATAAGACTGCTAGAACAGGTAATCTCATGCCGGCACTGTTCAAAGAAGGTAGAGTGGTGTTAGTTGAGGCATCGACTCAATTGTTTCGACGTGTGTAGATGACAGAGACCATTCATGCTTGCTGGAGTCACTGGATAATAGTTCTCACATCCAATTAAATGTCTGGGGCTCTTGCGAAAACCTTAGGGGATTTAACTTGACCCAAGTCATTACTAAGGTTTTGGTATCCGTTATACTTCATCGATTGACTGCGGCTCGAAAAGCTGACATCAAGGAAAAATAGGCAGGGTTTTGCCCTGGGTGGGGATGTACTGATCAAATTGTCACCCGTCGCCAAGTTCCTAAACAGCGTTGTGTTTTTCGCCAGCTAACAATTGCTGTATTTCTCGACTATGAAAGTGCATCCGATTCAGTGGTTCGATCTACACTTCTTAGGTTGCTAAAATGCAGGGGTGTACCGACTAAGTATGTGAACATACTGTCGGAGCTTTATTCCCATACTTCTGCTCAGGTTAGGGTTTACGGTAAACTGTGACAATTTCAGCGCCAGGAGCAACCCACCTCAGGGCTGTTCATTTTCACCATTTTTGTTTGATTCTGTCGTAGACGAATTAATGAAGGACTGTCTTCAACACTCACAAGATGCCGGCGTGGACCTCCTACCTAGTGGAAGACTGACTGATATTGATTATACTGACGACGAACTATTGTTGTTTGGCAATTTCCAAGCAGCCCAGACAACGCTGGGGGCCATTTCGCATTCCGCTAAACATTTCGGAATACGCTTTGCAGCCTCAAAGTGCAGAAAGCTTCTGCAAGGCTGCTACGGTTGTGTAGATTTAATGTTGGGTAATGAAATTATGGAGACTGATGACCAGTTTGTATACTTGGGAAGTTGAATCAGCAGTTTCGAAAGTGAAGAGTATAAAACGGAAACGTGTATCTCTAAGGCTAGGGTGATATTTGGTACTCTAGGACACCTCCGGCGAAAGACAGGCTTCTCTCTGAGGTTTTAGGGTCGCGTATAAGGGCTGTATTACTTTACGGCAGCGAAACATGGCTACTCAGGGTAGAAGGTTTAAACTGTTTTCGGGTATTTGACATATCGATGTCTGCGTTCGATCGCTCGCATCTAGTGGCATCAACAAGTAAGCACCGAGAAGGTTAGGAAGCAGGTGTTTGGTTGGGACTGCCAAGCGGGTTCTTTTGATCAGTCATTACACTTACACAGACTAAGATGGTTAGGTCATGTACTGAGGACGCCAGTTAGTCGTCTATCACATCGAACAGTCTGCCGACACTGTGGCCGACTGGCCTAGGGTGCGAGGTGAACAGATGATGGCCCGATGTGGAGAAATGTGGTCGTCCATGAAGGGTTAAGCCATTGTAGATCGGGTTCGTCTTCCTGACTGGGGCCCTCGCGACTCACAGAGTCGGTGACTTAAAACTTTAAGTGGAATGATGGTTAATTCGGCTTAGTGGCGTGAATGCTTTTATTGTTTGGCCGAGTTGTCTATGGAGTGACTGTACCTTAATGTCACTGAACAGTGAAAACTGTGATGATGCTGATGATGCTTTACTTCCACCTACAGCTCGCTTCTTTGTTCGGAAGATGTAGGCCCCTTGTTGCTAACTGTTTGAATACAGACTTAGCTATTTTTAGTAGTCACACCCTCTCTCCTCCACTTCTATTTTCTCCTCATGGTTGTATGGTAGTTAATCATCAGTGATAACTACTGATGTGTCGCTGTCTGTGATGATGATGACTGCGCCAGACCAATCACAAACCACTTTTGTGGCTTGAAAATGGAATGGTGACATACTGCTGCCCCTGAACAAAAGGATTTTTCCAGGGAATCCTTTCTAATTGTCCAAAGAAGGAACAGGTGTTATGTGAGCGACCAGCGGGCTATCAACAGAGATTGAATGGAGAAGACTTGGTGCCCAAAAATTAGGCTTCCTTCATTTAACGACGTTGGTAAGGGAGCTGAGAGTAGAAAACAGGAACATATATTGAGGCAGTTAATTAGTGATGCGCATTACTAGATAGTCGATTACAACCGGTTTAGAAACTGTTAGAAGCGTAGTGTATGGATATAAGGTTACTGTTGACCGCAGGCTGTCATGTCGGATAACAGTGACAGTGAGTGTTTCAAACGACCATCAGTGCACGAAGCTGCAGGCGACGCTTACCCGCTTTGATATGCGAAATATTTGATTTCATATTTCATATCCACTTTGTTGCTTGACCGTCCCGCAGTTTTACCTTGCTAGTGGTCGTCTCGATATATGCTACCGTATGAGTTAACCGATCAGGCGGTGTGCGCAATTCAACCAACGCATATTATGCAACATAGTTGTAACGGTTGTATTTTGGTGGTACGGTTTGTTTTTAGTCAGTATTCCTGATTACACTGGGATGGCGGAACCAAAAGATATGATGGGGGTAATATGCATACCTTTTTCTTGGGCATGACGTGGTTGATGCAAATTAACCAAACAAAAAATGCGACCGGACGCATGCGTATAGTCTGTCGATGAAGTCTTAAAATCCAACCCTAATGCCCTGGTTTCAATGTTGCTTGGGTTAATACGTTTTAAGCCATATGAATGTGTATTAGGGGTCGGGCTGCCGTTAGTCCTGACTGCAATATATGACGTTACAAATGAATGAATGAGCGATGTACAAAACATTACCGGTTGACAACCGCAGTGGAAATTTGTTTGACGCAATATTGCTTGTAATACTGGTGTGTAAGAATTTTTCTCACCAGCAGTTTGCATAGTCTCCTCGTATCCACTCTGGTGCGCTTCTTTTGTGGCTTTTCTTTCTGAGCTGTCGAGGCTTCCGTAACTATTGAGCACACCACCTGATAGCCTGTCGATTTCCTTCTCTGAACATGTAAAAGAAAACCATAAGGATTGGCAAATGTGTCACAATATGAGAGAAAAAAGTAATGCATGAGATAAAAGACAGAAAAAATGTGCAGGGATAAAGAAGAAAAGGTTACAGCGATGCACGCATAGACTTGCAACACGAGTGCCATTGGCTTCTATTCTTCACCATATCAGTTAGTATTCTCAACCATAGGTGCTCATTGTTCCTCGGACCTCAGCCAGGAAGCCGGGAGCACCCTGCTGAAGCAAGTTTCACAGTAGGTGTCTACATACCCCAAACCCAGGTCATGCGCTGATAACCGGGCTGCCGTTTCCAACTTAACCCATCACTCGCAGACAAAACACCATGTAGGAGGCAATGAGTTGGCCAAGCCAACAAAGTCTGTGAAGCGAGAGCAAAATACTCAGAAGTCGACAAAATCTGTCCACCCCGAGGACAGGTGTTCCCAACACACGCCGCTAATACTTCGAAGACATCGATGGTGGAAAACAGACATTATGTACATCTTCCGCGCGAATCGACCAGGTTTCGGAGCCATACAGTAAGACTGTTCGTACGATGGCACTACACTCGGCCTTCCACAGAAAAGCATCATTGACGACGTCACAGATGACGTAAGTTGGCAAACGCCATCCGAGCCCTTGCCATGCGGTTTGTGATTCTATCAGGCATTCGGCCAGCACTGATACAGCCCCCAAGGTACATGAACTTAACCACGTCCAGCGACTCACCAAGAGTGAGTGCAGGTGTGGAACCGTGCCAGTCTTGCAAAAGTATTCAGTAGGTGCAAAGGCCACGTGAAACGGACGAACTGAGTCTCCCAATCTGTCTAAGATGTTCTCGATTCCCTTTGGACTCTGGCAAATTAAGGCGATGTCGTATGCATACTCTGTATCTCGAAGACGAGTGCATGGGAGCAAGTCCACACCATCATAGTGGCAGTTTTAAGGGCACATTCTAGGATATCGTCCACTGCGAAGTCGAATAGGAAGGAGGAGGCTAGACAACCTCGTCGCACCGTACTCGAGATGCTATTTATCGGCGATACGCTATAGCAAGCTCTAACCATGTCTAAGGTTTGACAGCAAAATTGCTATCAGGATGTCCACACACTTCCCAGGAACACTCTTCGATAGAAATTCTCAGACTGCAGCCCTGTCAACTGAATCGAAGGCCCCTCTGATGTCTAGGGAAAAAACTGTCGGCCTTCTCTGTGGGTGACGAAGTTTAAACATCTGGCGAAGTGTGAAGATGTGGTCATGCAGTCACGGCCAAGGCGAAACCCAGTTTGCTCCTCACCGATATATTCCTGGCACGTTTGGCTTAGTCTACGAATTACACTGACTACGAGCAACCTTGAAGCAACAAGAATCAAGCTAATCCCTGAGTGATTTGTACACGAACTGCGTGGGCCCTTTTTGAAAATGAGAACAATATTAGCCAAACTTCAGTCATTTGGAACAACTTCACTGATCCCTAGTTTCTGGAGCAGAGCAGTCAGCTATCTACTTAGGGCTGGGCCTCTACCTGCATAAACGGCAGGTTGGAGTTCGTCTGGGCTGGGTGTTTTGTGACGTTTCACAAAGTTTAACTCAAGAGAGACGTCCGTTTCCATCATCATCCATAGACAACAATACATCATTCTTTCCATGGACAGGGGAACGTTAATATACCAGTTTGTACAGTCAACGGCACGGGTTGCCAGTTGAACTTCTGTTGAAGTGCTCAGTCTACCGTTCTAAGCGTCGTTGCAGGTTATGAATAGGCTCGCCATTGGCTTCGCAGTTTACCTCGTTCATACTTGGCTTCCTGCTACCAGTTGCTGGCTTGAGATGAAACAGCTTCCAAGAGTTCCCGGTAGCAGCGGTTTGTTCCGTCTTGATAGCTCGCTGTCCACCAGGCTTCGCGATCCTCTCATAGTTGCTTCTGGAGCCTCAGGGCCGAGTTGTACTCACTGCCGGATGGAATATTCCGGCGAGCGTCGAGAAGTTCGAGTGATCGCATAGAGACCCAGCGGTTGGGAGCTGAACAGATAGCAGTACTATACGAGGCACTATCGCACGTATGCATCGCATGCCGTATATGTGCTCACTTTGTTTCAGTGTCCTCTGGTGAGTAAGAACCTGGACTAGAGGCAAATGGACACAGGTAAGCGTAGGGCGCTTGTGTCACTTCTAGTTTGGGTACGTCAGTTTGTGGTTGACAGCGAAGTCATCATCATCACATCAGCCATGAGCCTGACCAGAGGGTACTGTAGCTCGGGCCGCCGTTCATCTCAACAGTGACGTACAATATCCTAGAAGAAAACGCTACTGAAAAGTTTGAAAATTAATAAAAGAAGACTAAGCGTTAGAACTAGAAATGGTATGGATACAGGTACGCCATTGACTGCAACACACCGCTATCTCGGATACCGCCTCTAATCAGCGATTGGAATGATCACGAGGACCCCATCCAGACAGACAACACCTGCTCACTTTGCTCAGTGGAGCAGTCAGGGTCTTCATATTTCGTGACCACGTTGTTGCTTGATCACCATGTGGTTTCACTCAACTGTTGGTGGTCTCAGAACGGGCCACGTTTCCTAACCATGGAGCAAAATAGAATGCGCACAGGCATTATATACCCTTCCTT
>JTDE01000741.1:51777-72771 GCA_014338405.1 Paragonimus skrjabini miyazakii
TGAGCTGGTGATAAAAATCATTTTTGACTGCATCTGGGCTATAGTCTGTGGGGACATGTACCGCAAAGACAAACAGACGGCGGTTTTTGATGGTGTAACCGTATGTGCGTGTCTAACTGCACAAAGTGTATCCAATCACACTGCATTCTATGCGTATCTGCTTAGGGTAATTACAACATCGGCTTGGCCAGTGGCTTCTGTCGCGGATTTTTCAGATTGGCACATAACGTACGCACATAATGGAGTGGCTGAAAGAGATTGAAGTTATACCAATGCGTTGAAATCCTAAAAACGTGTTTCTGCTAGACATCAGGTATCGATGACGAGGATCTCTAAGGTTGGTGCAAGAGCTGCTAGTTGACCTGTTTGCATAAATGCTCGAACCTAGAGGGTGGTAATCGTAAATGATGTTCCGGGTGCGAGTATGAGTTTGTGTCCTACAGACAAAAGAACCTTAGTGTTTGGCACACTTTCATTCTGGTTATAGCTTCTGTCGTGGACAGCAAACAGGAGATGTCTCCTATTTCTATCTTAAAACAAGTATGGAGGGGGTCACCAAATAGAATGTTTTAATAAGAGAGTGGAAATTGACATTAACTAGTTTGATGCGATAGAATGTTATATGAGAACGAAGCTGGTCGCCGATACCTCAGTCGAACAGTTATGGTAGTAACGTGGCAATATTCATAATTGATATAGGTTCAGGAATTCACAATTATGAGGACAAGATGCTTCTCGGTTGTTCAGGCCAAAGAAGGGTGTTGGCTTGAGGGGCTCTAGCCGGGGCATTTGGTTCAAAAGAAACCTAACCTCCGAGGCAGCGGAGCGAAGCACAGAGTTTGCAGTGCACTGGGGGCAGGTTACCAATACTGCTTGGGTTCATATGCCCTTCGGACGGAATCCATCTCTCAAGGATGTCTAATGTATCCTGCAGGAGTTTTATGCGGAAGCAGTGCAGTAGTTCGAGCATTCATTAAAGAACGCGGATCTGGTATATTAGATCTGTCCAGCAGGAGGCTCCAAGATCGACTGGGCCGTTGAGACGCACGCCTCATGTTACCGGGGGCATTTACGCTGTTTGTACTGTCATGTGTGGCATGTTTGATTCGTCAACCTCACTACCTGCTAGGAAATATGCTTTTACCTAGTGCAGCCAACCAGGAAGTAACTAAAGGAGACTGTAGCATCCTACGTGACGTTTAACCAGCCGAGAATTTTCATTTGACATCCCCTAGTGTCGTTTCTGGAACAACTTATCGGAGTCCGTTGTAACGTTGCCGTCAATAAGCAAACTCAAACGCAGGGTTGATGCGCATGTTCAGAATAACAGGCAGGGTGTTCAATCAGTTTAACCCTCGAATCATTGCGGTTGACTTAGCAAACGTTCGCCTACTCACTTTTGCTGTTAGTCGGCTGTTGAAATGTGCCTGTAGTATACTTGCTTGAGCGTGATTGGGTTTCCCTCCTGCTCATTTTCCTTTGTCTTTTTCATGTTCGCAACCTTACTGTTGTCTATCTTTTAAAGCTGAAATCTCCACAGATTTTTTTAAAATTTGCACACCGATCATCACAGATTCAGATGAAAATAAACATCCCCAACCTTTTTCATTCTCTAAATTTTTTTGGATGTCTATGATGTTGATGGCTTATCGTCTCAGTGACTGTTTATAGGAAGACATCATGTCGATTGGAGAAAAGTGCTGGACAGTTCGTAGCGTGTTTTGAGTGCCTAATAAAAGATGCTCGACAATCACAGCTTTAAATTCTTCCGTGATTAACAGTTGAATGATATTGACGGTGTGTAACAACAATCGTGATAGCAGTGATATCCTATAACTGGACCAATGTATTACAGATGTCTGTTACCAATCAGGTTCTCATGGATAGCACTGTTTTGGGCGTCGGTTTGTGCTTACGTGATGATCGCGAAATGTTTGATTAAATATGTCCACACCGTACTTGAATTCGATTGTTCGAGTCGTTTTACGTCTGTTACAGTCCCTGAATTTTGGGTCGTTCCAATTGTAAAGGTTGTGTTACTTGTTCATTTTTTTTACATTTGTTCTACCTGCGGGTTTTTTCCAGTGTTCCTATGTGTATCATGTAGACAGAACGTAACACACATCCGTTGCATTTAGCTGAAACCAAGGTTCACGGTTGTTTTTGTTGTTGCACTTCTGGTGTGCGGTTACCCCGATACGTTTGTAGTTTCTTTTTGTGGTTGAACAGCTTCGGAAAAGGTAACCACGAATCGTGTTAGTATCTGTAAAGTTCGCACCATCAGACAACATACCCCAGTTTGCACATCGTCCGTTCATTCATGTAGCTGCTTTCTTACACTACCCTCAATTTTGTCTTCCCGCACCCAGTTTGTAAATGGCGATGCATCGGAATCTGGCGATCCTTCTATCCTACCTTCAGTTGTAATGAGCAATGCTAGTGATAATAAACCTACGACATCCCACAGCACCGCTGTGAACAATCCCGATCAGCAAACGTCTATGACGACAGTCTATAGACACCGACTGGCCTCTTCACCCGAAGCTATGTCTGTTCCACCCGAATCCTCTAACGGATTCGATTCTTTCTCGTTGGATCCTGTGGATTCTGAGGACGCGCGTTTGCGGGACTTTCTGCTACGTATGTCAGACTCTGAATCTGACACCGAATCCATTGCAGAATCGATCTATCATCAGCCGCCCAAGGCTGCCGACAGGAGTGCCGCTTCCCGTCTTGCCAAACGACTGTTCCATTTAGATGGATTCCGAATCACAGATGTGGCAAAACATTTGTGCAAACGGTCAGTATACAGAAAATTTTGATGCTTCTCTCTCGCCCCATTTTCCTCGGAAGGGCTTGTGTTTGAGGTCGTTCGGTATCGTACTTATTAAACCAATGTTTCTGAATTTTGCGGTTTCATCAGTTCCACTTATCGGAATTTCTATTTGTGTTTATCTTCTAATCAGTTCATTTCATGCAAACGCACTTACTCGTTAACTCATCTACATGTCGTATTCGTTCTTAACGGACGAAAGTAGGCCATAGTTTGCCTATTCACTTGACCGGATGTGCTCCCGTATATTGAGGCTGATTACTTGCACCGTCCAATAGTTGTCATCCTTCGAACCTGGCTGCTTTCGACACGCATTCGAAAAATCGGCAGTTGTGCGTGTATGTGTGCTTCCACCTCGGCATGATCGCATACATGCACGTGTACGCGTGTGTGCGCACCTGTCCACACTAGCTCTCGAAATCTGAGTTATACTTGTTTGTTTGTGGAGTTACTCCGTTCTAAGTTAGAAACTTTAACTATTTTTTCAGCAACCTTTAGTGCGCCCATCTTTAAGTCATTCAGAGCAGTATGTATGTGTGTCCGTGTCGGTGGTATAGATTTGCAACTTTGTGTTTTAATGTTGGAACCGGAAGTGCCTAAATTATCCCTATAGCTAAGGAACGACAGGCGATGAGATGAGTGCCTATAATGTGAAACTTAGCAACACGATAAAACGAGTAAAATAGATCGTGTGAAATAAGGGTTCTATCTGTGGTAACAAACCGGATTGAACCGAAGACTATGAAGTTGTATTTTATGTGAACTTTGTTGGTAGTTAAATTTGAAGTAGATAAGAAACGTGACCAATCAGTAATTTGCATGAGAAGCAAACGCGCAGCGAACAAGCCAGTTCGAATCTGCTTGATCGAGCGGCGGTAGAGCATAGACAGATGTATGCAGTTCATCTCGCTGACTGAAGTCTTATCGAAGCTTAAACAGTTAATATTTGGATCCATCCTGATGCGTAACTGGCAATCCAATAACCTGATTACTCCACCTTTTTATCTCGAGTCAAAAAGAGTCCGAGGAAACAAGTACTCTGAAGGTGCGTGAATTAGCAATCAAATTCAAAGGTATGCACTATTTGGGGAATAGTTTGTTGTATCATCGAGGTTTGTTGTCATATGACACCTGCATTGGTCTCGGTGATCGGGTAGTATGTATTTCACATGTTACGTGGTATGCCTAATCACTACAAGGGTTTTGTGGTTTGAACGCTTAGAATGAAGGAAACCTTCACCAATGCTAATTGATAATCCGACGATTGTTGGTTTAGACGATGATAACCGTCTGATCGAAAGTTTAAACATCTTTTAGTGCATGTATCAAAAATGCCACGTATGACCATTATCTGCTTTGTCGTTAATACACCGATGAGCCAACTTTTGTTAAGTTGCTTTCTGAAATTGTTCGAATCTTTCCATTGCGATCTGTTCTTCCTTTGGTTTCAATGTTTGCACATCCTCTAACTCATGTTCTATCTCTAACACCCGTACTGTAATAAGCTGTCTTCAAATTTCCGATGAGCCATCATGAGAGTTGAAGTTTTGTTCGTTATCCGGTTTAACCAGTTCACTCGCGCATGTGGCTATGAGCTCGACTCAAACCATAACTGATCGTTTGTCATTCGGTTTTCTACGAGATAACATAATCTTCTTTCTATGGTCACACGAATAACATCACTAGTTGCATCCTGGCCTTCCAGATTGTGTTTGCTCTCACTCCTAACTGTCACAACTTCGCACTGAGATATTCACGAGAGGCGTCTTTGCTCACTTTAAACATCACTGTGTTTGTTCGTGATTGCGAATAATTGGCACTCCCATCATCTAATCATTTGGCCTTCCTTAAATGGTTCTTATAGAGACACCAACGTAAGCGTCTGTTCTACTGTTGAAGAACATAGGCATCAGCTGATAAATTGCGTTTGTTTTGTCTAACTAAAAATGCCAGTCATTCTCTTTCACCCATTATTCACTGGTGGCCCGAAACTGCAGATAACATTTTGATGAGTGAGGTTGTTTGTTGATTTCTCGTCGGCTCAAATTCAACTGATTAAAAACCAACATCTTGTCGTTTTAAAACTGATTAAGCGTTGCACCTCTTGGTATGGCCAAAGTAGAATTTTTTGAAAAAAATTGAAAACCAATCGTGCTTGATCTCAACCATCGCATTCAAATAAGTCTTCCGGCTAGCCCAATTCGGAAGAAACACTAGACTCGACTTTTGCTCTTATCGAAGCTCACTAGTAGTGCACATCTTTATCCGGACCAGGATTTGCATTCCGGCCTTTGTCTTTGTGAGACATGCATGTTAATTACAACGTCAGAAATTGAATTGTTAGGTAATTCAAAGTATCGTAAACTCCAGAACTTCTGCTAATAATTTATATCATGCTCAGTTGGTTCATTGAAGTTAGTAACCTCAACCCGATTGAGCAGTCTTGATCACTGGGTTGTCAGTTGAAATGATCGGGCAGACTGAACACTATTCACACATGGTTATGGTTGAGCATTTTGATATGACTACTCGGTCATGCCTATTGTGTGGTTATTGGCATTGTGGTTAGCAGGTCAATCTCAAAAACACTAGAGCCGGAATGCAAATTTCGATCCGGACGAGGATATGCGCTACTGATGAACTTTCATAAGGGCAAAGCTTGAGTCTAGTGCTTCCTTTCGAAGTGGGCTACTTGAAAGACTTGTCTGAATGTGAATGCTGTGATCGGGTCTGAGTAGTGTTCAGTTTGAAATGATGCAAATCCCCCACCTTATGTTCACAATCTTTTTTCATTGAATTTGTTTTTCTAAAACACAATGACCATCCATATGATGCATACTGTTGAAGTCTCTCGAAGTAGACCCAATCTGTCTTTACATACACTCTTCAGAACGATATCTGTTGAAGGCATGTATTTCTTTTCCAACGCTGACGAGATGTCGTGTGTGTGTGTCATGTTTAGGTGGTCAGCATATTGTGGCCACATATGCAGTATTGTAACTCTTTCACTTCACGAATTTCAACTATTTCTCCAATCTTTCATATGACAACGGTTTGTGGTATCAGTTGATTGGGTACTGAATGCAGGCATTTTATGACTGTGTAACGGGTTTCCTTGTGAAACCATGTTTAGGTGATCTGATAATTGCGTTATGGGGTGTTTGTATACAGTAGATTAAGGTAGACCGGAAAACACATCGGTCTAAACAGTTTTAGTGCACTTAAAAAGCACTTTTTCATTTTTCCGAAGTTCTCTCCTAGTAAGTTGGTGTATATACGCGTGTTATCCATCGAGTATGCATAACAGAATGCTTAGAAAAGTAGGGAACAAATGGCGGACTAAAATTTGCTGGACAATAAAAATGTACATCCTCATTTGAATAAAATTCTGTCCGAGTGTTGGAACATACGGGTCAAGCCGAAAAAAATGAATCCATGACCTATTCTTAGATATTTCTAACGTTTTGTTTAAGATTAAACGAATTACAAGCTGGCGAGCAGTTTTAAAAATGCTTGGTACGTAGCACGCATGAATTGTTACCTACATAGTTTTGTATCGAAAGTTTTGTTGTGTACAACTGTTCCGCGGGTACTCATCACGACATCCATAAACACACATTCGTTGATGTAGTGGACATGATAAAATTGGAGCAGAATGTAATTCGACAGGCTTCCAACGTTGCTTTTAGTGTTATTTGTTCAGGTATCAGTCATTTTCTGTCAACACGTTTTTTCTAAAAAAAAATCCTAACGTAGTCACCTCTTTTTGTGGTAAAAATCGGATAATTTCGCACTAGCAATCTTAGTGTTGTGAACAACAGTCTCACTATTCCCTGTAAAATTAATCAATGGGAACTTGTCTACTTGTTCGGAGGTTGCCTTTGTTCGACCTTCGGCACGTTACCTGAGAATTGTTGTTTACATTCTCAGATTGCGTTAGCTTGGGTGATAGCTCTCGACACAATTGTCATTGTGTGCACAAATCTTCAAGAGTTTTATGTTTCCTTTTGGTTTCCCAGCCTCCTATTTCCTCCAATCATTCTGATGTAGTCCAACGTGATCAGGTTACTTGTCGCTTATTCAAACAAACAAAACTGAACTTGAATAGCTTGTTCCATGAAAGCATACCTGGCCCTATTATTCTTCAACCTGTCTACCTAGGTTCACTTCTTACAGTTTATTAAATAGACATTAAAAACTTGGTATAAGTCTGATTACGAACTTTCATAGTTAAAAATTTGTGGACGAGTGCAACAAAAACTCAGGGTGCGAAGTAGATTTATACATAAATTCATATAGTTCAGTTTAGTTGTTGATGCGAGATAAACCTTAAAAACTGTTTAAGTAAAATCTTCTCTGTCATTTGTTAATCTCTGGCAAAAAAGAATATTATTCAAAAAAAAAGTTTCATAGACAAACTAGTTCACAAAAAGTTCTACCCCATGTTTAGGACGATTAAAAGGTTCTATTAAATTTTTACCTGCAACCCATTTAACCGGGAACACGGATAATAAATCCTCTCATTTCGAACCGATCTGTAGTTTACATTAAAAATAATCTAAATGCATTGGTTGACATATCTGTAAAGAAAGCCAGTATTGGTCTGAAAGAATTTGTTCCGAATTGTGTGTACTAAGTGTGGTTTGTCATGTTATTTGTCTGTACTGCATTTGAATGACAGCAACACATATTTCTTTCGCTTTCCTGTCTGAAGAATCTAATGTTGTAATTAAACAGCAAGTTTTTTGAAATCTTTTCTGGTTGCTTACTCATACTTTAAGATATTACGTCTCATTGCTTTCTTTTCCCGAAAAAGTTTTCTTCTCCACCATTTTGTGTCATCAGATGTCGTTTTACTCTCATGTGTACTTCGTTTGTTTGCTCGCGCGATGCTGGGGACATCTTGTTGATTTTTCGAGTTCGGACGTACGGGTTTCATTATTTCGGTCCCATCCATCATCTCTGTTCTGCGTGGTTATTTGGCAGCTAGATTGCATTGTGAACTCCCTGTGGTTTGCAATCTAAGCAATCGGTTTCATAGACTTTTCTCTTGATAGTTTATAACGTTTGAGAAATTTGAAACATTGAGTCCTTTTAAGCCATTTGAATGGAATAGCCAAAAGACACAAATTACGATATTAATTCATTTCG
Organism: Paragonimus skrjabini miyazakii; assembly: GCA_014338405.1. Taxonomy (NCBI): domain Eukaryota; kingdom Metazoa; phylum Platyhelminthes; class Trematoda; order Plagiorchiida; family Troglotrematidae; genus Paragonimus; species Paragonimus skrjabini miyazakii. The sequence continues at coordinate 59,762 of JTDE01000741.1, forward strand.
CACACGCTCGTCAGTCGTAACCGTGTGACTGACATGAAAACAAAAACAAGATTTAAATGAAACGATTAAAAGTACGAATCGGGTTGAATCGTGAGTAGTACTCATGGTTAAATACATGACAAACAAAGATTAGGCTGGTTGTTTTCGTGTGCATAGAGCCGACTACTGACGGCTGATCAATAATGCTTCGATATACTTGCAAATTTGTGAGCTGTCAGCCAGCGAGTGACACTCAGCGAGGACGAAACACCGCTTCATCCATTGCAATGCACTTATCGACCACAGGTCACAGCGTCAATATCACCTCTTCGTTTAAGGTCTTGATTAACGGTCACAGCTCACAAATTCGCATACATATCGAGGCATTGTTGGTCAGGTGGTTTTATGCATACAAAAACAAGTAACTGTCAGTCTGTGCCTGCCGTGAGTACCACTCATGATCCAGCCCAATGTGTACTTTTAGTAATTTCATTTAGGTCTTGTTTTGTTTTCATGCCCGTCACACGTTTACGACTAATGAGAATGTACGAAATGAATTCATATCGTAATTTGTCTTCTGACTATTTTATTCAAAAGTTTTTGACGTGTTGCACTTTCATTTTCAGTCTGATCTTACTCTGCCAGAATTCTTGAAACAGCTACGAACAAGCCGTTCTGACTGCTCTCGCTTCCTGTGCCTCATCAACTATCTGTTGATAAAGCGGTTCTTTTGGTAAAACGGTAACACTTGCACCATCGCGCTATATTTAATGGCCCGAATGAAGGTTGCGAATTCAGATCGTTTTTGACCCGTTTCTGTCATTCCGGGTTTGTCCTCTTCCCAAATGAACTACTGATTCTCAAACGCCGGTTCTATGAATCGGTGCTTATTGTGAAGTAGTGAACAAAGATCATCGATTTCTGTGGTGGCAAGGTGATCTGCATTCGTCTAAACGCTAGAACTGTTCTCTTTCAGCTTTATCAAGTTATCTCGTTAAGACATTTCGAGAAGCACGCAGCTACTGACTCGATTTTTATCTCATATCACTACCTGGCGTTCGACCACTACCAAGATGTCCTCCTTTTACGGATGTTTTCCCTGAGTTGATGCTTATTAGAAAGTGCTGAACAACAGTTATTGACTTCCGTATCAGTACTGTGATCTCTCCCACATTCAACTGCATTTTGGTTGAACACTAGAACCCTTCTTTTGTCGAACAGTGTCAATATCAGTTTGTATCCTACGTCAGCTTGATGGGTTTTCTTAATAATCTCCTCATACTGCTTACTCAGTCATGACCAATCCTGTTACCTCTTTTACACGCCCAGGTTTTTATGGTACTAGCAAGAGCTCACGACTCATGCAAGTTGTAAATATACAGCATGTAGGTGATGTTTTTATAGTTTTATCACTGCCATTTCTCTATGACTTTAATTAACTTGTGCTTAGTAAATTTGTGAGAATACATTTCTATAGCTTCTGGTTAGTAAGTTCAAGTGTGTCCGAAAACTGGTCACTTTAGATCGTCTGCTAAGGGAACTGGCTCAAAATAGATTGTCTTCACTGGTTGTTGGCAACGTGTGGCGTACGTTCATGTATCCATTCCTTTTTAACCCAATTGATTTTGTTATCTAGCACTTTTTTCAGTCTGTGTTCTGACTATTGCATGTGTTTGTCTTAGTTATCTACTCTTTTTGTCATGGCTTCCGATTTAATCAATAGTGTGAATTTTGGCAATCTGCGCCATCGGAAACTGCATTATTGATTAATCACGTCGCAGAACACTCAATTTTTGTAGTGTAATTCAGTTTGAGTGTCGCTTGATTCAAGAGACAAATCGTAAGTTAATTATCATCATCTAGCTGTGGCCGAAAACACATCTCCCATACTCGTTTTATTGATCGAATATTATATCGAGTCATTCCCATCTCTTCTGTTTGTATGTGGTGATGTTGTCCCACTTAATGACGTTTGGTTGGATCTTATGATCATCAGCCATCTCATAATTTTCGTTGAAAAAACCAAGTCTGTTCTATTTTACCTTGTGTTCGTTTCAGGACACGTTGTCTAGGTACTGAATAGATTGTCCCAGTTTTTTTTCATGTCCAGGTTTACTATCGGTTGATCCGTTTTTCCACATTTATGGTGTTGTTGTTTCCCTGCCCATCTGGATAGACTGATTGACTGATTAGATTTCTGTCCTGTTTCGTGGTTTCCAACCCATAACTACTTATGTACCAAACAGATGGGCGTTCGCAGTTTGCTATGGGCGGGTTATGCTGCAGTCTGTCGTTCAGGCTTTTATTGACAGTCTATTTTGGGGCATGCGGTTCTTAGATCCCGTTTTCTAATCACGGAGACTTTAGGCCAATCAGACGTATTGCATGTTAGCCATCTTGGTAGTCGGGATTCTATACGGACTACACTGATCTGGTTGTGATTTGTTCAAACATACCAGATCGTCGTTCATCGCACAGAATGCTGGCTGCGTCCAATCTATGCCTTAAAGACGCAACCAGTAAATCATTTGATCAATAGTAACGAATGTCTCAACCATGTGTTCCTTCAGGTAGTAGCCGATGTGGTTATGAGTAGGAGTCGGTCATTAGAAATGAAACATGTTCGATCCGGTGTTGCTTATTTCCGTGGACAAAGGCGGTATTTTAACACAATTATTACAAGGTTAACCCTAACGACACAAGTCAGAGAATAGTTTCTTCTTTGCAATGTCCAGCAGTTATTTTGCATGTCTCCCTGGTGTGTTACGCAAACATTATGCTATTAAATACCCAAATACTATAGGCTGATTGCAATATTTTCTGTCTTTTTAAGAGCCTTATTCACTACTTGATGTTCCAAAATAAAAAACTTTTCGATACCTCGTTCGCGATACGATAACCGACATATCAAAATGGAACCAGAAATTGGCAACATTCACTTTGTTGGTTGATACTGAGTAGTGAGTAAGTGCACTTGCGTAAAAGTTCAATGATTGAAAAACGAAAGCTGTGCATTTGTCCCGCTTGGTCCTCATCGTCTAAACCACGAACTCAACTTCTCTGGTTCATTTTTTGGTTGACACTAACTAATCGTAGTCTGATCCGATTTTAGTGCATCTTTAACCATTTTGTGGTGTTTTTTTTTAAATCAGTTATCTAGCGATATTCAGCCGAATGAATGAACCATACTAAAACTTCTCACGCATTTTTGAACAAGAAATCACATCTTGAATTATGTAATTTTCATCATCTGGTAGGAAACAGGTGTATTCTAGTGGTGATTGTTTCTGGCTTGTAGTATTGTGAAAATGTGAGTTTTGAATTACCGGCATTCAAATGTGTACATCTGTCTGTCTTAAGCGTTCAATAATTACTCTTAACTGATGAGAATTATTATAGGATGATTCACGCATTTAACACGGGAAGGGCCACATATAGTAGTTAACGAAAAATGTTTTCAAACATCTTTCCAGCGTACCTGAGTGTGTTTCAGATTTTGCCAATATATGGAAAATAGTAGTAGGATATCTACTTGTCTTTGAAAACATGAAAATACATTCTTTTCCCCCTAGTGCGTTTGGCTTTGCATGATTGCGTTGTAGAACAGGAGCGATAACAGATAAATAAGACCATTCGGCAAACACTTTAAAGTCTGACAACAACTAAATTGTTTGTTATGGTGTCGTTAAGATGGTCGCTACGACTGACCTATTTAACACCTAATACACTTTTGCAAAACATTCCTTGCATAGCTACGGATTAACGGTATCATGCGATAAAGAGTATCTATGACGTAACGTTTAGAATAGTTAATGTCTAGTCGAAACGATTGACTATGTTGGATGAAACGAATTTTCTGTCTGTCTTGAATGCTCCGATAATGTGGATAGTCCAATGCAAGTCTGAGTTACTTGTAGCGCTTCCAATCCGTTGAACTGTTAATCATCAATCAATAGTCGATTGTAGAGTTATAATGCTGAGTTAAGCAGATTGTATCCTGTACCTTGTGTATTCCGTGAGATTAAGTCTCCTTGACCGACTGTCGGTGGTTGTGTTTTGTTCTGTCTTGCACGTTTGGCTATTTTCAATTTGTGTCATGCCAGTATCCTTTCCGAGTGTTTATCTCAATGGATTACACGAATACTGCTTACCTACGTCGTGTTTTAGGGCTGCAGTCTCGATTTTTTACAGTCTACCTAAACTACACACCCGTTTTTGTTTATTTTCTCCATAATCACGCGCACAACATACTCGTAATGTTTTATTTGTCGTTTGCCTGATCAGTACGGTTAAACACACCCGGTCTATTCTATTTCATGCCTTCTGCAGTTTGTCCAGGCACCTGCACACCTACATGCACCAACACGCACTGGAAATCAGCAGAATTCATTAGTTGATATCTAACGAATCCATGTTTCTCGACGCGGATGAATCCGCAATACAGGCTAAGATTCTCGTGTCTCATGTTTTTTCCATCATGCCGCCTTCATGTTTGTGTATTCACTAGTACGTTTACTCAACTGCCGTCAATGTTTACTCGTTATGTTGACGAATTTCCATTGTTGCAAAACCAACTGCTGACTTTGATATGACGGGGATCGTAAGAATCACAATCGGCAATCCAACCTGATCAGATGATATAATTACTGTTTCAATTGCTTCCAATTTCCCGTTTTAAGTGGAGTCGACATAATTGTATAGGTCATGTTCTGGGAACGGACGATCTTTATTGTGTAAAGTTAATTGTGTACTGTTAATTAAAATGTCGCTGAGGTCATTAACTGATTTTCTGTATCTTGTGTCTTTTGAAATAATAGTTAGTGAAGAGTGGCTTGTACGATAACGTGGTTACTGAACGGATCAGAATCGCCACGTACTTGTGAACAACAATCACTTCATACTCTATCAGCTGCTCAAGTCATAATGAATTTCCCCATCGACCTGCCTTGTGATTCGTTAGTTTCTAGCTAATCTGGCACGACCCGCAATCATCGTATTACTTACAAATGCAGTTTGTGAGTAGTCCGTTTCTGGTTAGGGTGTTAATAGAACAGTAGACATTACTTCAGTACTTAATTTTTGACTACTTGTTATAGCCTCTTGACGCTGACTTCATATTAGGCAGTTTCAGTTGACTCGAGGTTTACTTTTACTATTATCAATTTACACTCGGAAACTGTCGATTTCTGGAATATTCCATATCCTGTTTTTCCTATCCTATTACGTTTTCTAGAAATGACTTCAGCCAGTTGGTTGGTGAAGAGTTTTCCAGTTTTTTTGATTTCTCCAATCAACGTCTGGACGTGGCGTTGCGCTCGTTCCTAAACACCTTCTCCTTGACTGGAGAAACTCAAGAACGTGAACGTGTCCTGTTACATTTCTCCCGGCGTTATCATGCATGCAACCCAGAAGCTCATGTTAATGAAGGTGAGATCATTTTCTTCATTGCCTATATCTAAGATCAGTACGTGTTTTTGAGGTACAGCCTACACTAATCGTATCATGTCCAACTTTGTTCCAGAAATGCAAAACGATGATGATGATGACTTCTTAATTTGGGATTCCGGGAGTTAACACCGGGCTAATTCTGGTATTCCTAGAGTCACTTTTTGTTATGACAGTTACTGGCGAGACTGTTCATTACTCTAATGTTAATGTACGGTCATTTGTCTCCTAGTGTTTTGTGTTCCCATGCCCATTGGATAATGTGTGGTTTATCGTTAAGTTTATGCGAACAAGCGCAACCTGGTTATGTATGCACGTTGTTAGTCACGTGCAAATTAATTTGATACCTTTGATTATCTTATCCATCCATGAGATTCGGGGACAAGTGGACGCTGACCTCATGAACACACGACCGTACTGCGTCAGTGTAATTTGCAAGTATGATCCCACTGATTAATGTAGATAGGTGCATTACACAAAAACGTGCTACACTTTACAGGGTGTATATGCTCGCGGTAGGTCAGTGGTAACGACACGCATCCACCGTAACAGATTTATGCCCTGTTTCTGACATAGCCATTATCTACGTTCGAGAAGTCTGATAATATCCAGCCTGTATGGGTGGTAATGTTACATGTTCGCATGGGATCGAACATCTTGTGTTGTAATTGATGAAAAGTTGACCTAATTTTAGGTCTCGTCGTCACACGAAAGAGGCAACTAAATGTGAAGTTAGAAGAACAAAAGTTCTCCCGAAGAGACCACCAGTGACTCTTATTCCGTACCATTTTTGACAGTGTCATCCGTTGAACCCTAGGGAAAAAAATCTGTCCTCTTATAAAAGTTTTCAGTCCTTCGGTTCTTTGTTCACCTGGCCGTCGCTTGCAGGTTAAATCGGCTCGTGCAACCTACGCATATCATGGTTTGCACTCAGTTGGTACTCTCGAGACGTGGTCGGACTACTTAGGCCCTTGTAGCGAGATCAGCATGCCCATCGGCCTATCGACTTGGCTATTCCGAAACCAAACTGACGCCTCATATCGCTGTTCGTAGAGACTTTTTCTTCACAGGTGCAGTACAACGGAGACACTAGTGATTGAGGACAGTCCTTCCCTATCATTCACTTGCATTAGTCAAAGTCTAAAGCCATAAAAGAGGACTGCGTTTATTGGGGCGTCGTGCTTTCTACCCTTCATGCCAGTGTCACATGTCTGTGAGTGTAAGAGGAACATATTCCACGGCTGGATCATACCCTGACCAATTAAAACGGAAGCTTTCCAGTTGCTTTCTATAGCTCCATTTATCAATTTAGTGATTTGACCAGATTGTTACTCCATTCTGTTGTTTTCACTATCATTTCTCATTTACTCTATTTATATGCTGTCATAAGATTGGAGTGGAGCAGTTTTCTGAATGATGAAGGTTCAACTGAACAGAACTGAGTAGAGCTGACATTTATTTTTTGATGAACTGATTTCCACCTGAACTGAGCTGGATAGTAAACAGTTGATTGGTAATCGATCACAAATTGACACTTTACAAATGGCTTCACCATGGTTCATGTTCGGCGCGATGTAAGGGAAGGTGGGTAGGCAGGTTAATCGAGCATGTGAACATTTTGTCATGTTCTGAATCTCTTGATCGTCAGACCATCGGTAAACTGTGTTGTGATGTCCGTTCTGTTTGTCCTTATCTGGGTACCGTCTTCATACTAACGTTAGCACTTCCAGGTCAATCATTCCGATCTTTCGATCAGTTTGATAGGTTGTATTGATGAAGATTAGACTTTTACGTCGATTTGTTTGATCTCTCCTCCAGTTCTTACGGGTATCCAGACCTTGCATCACCCGTGCACTGTACAACTTATTGTATTCTTTAACAGTGCATATATTTAGTAATGCATTCAAACATCGATATTGCCGTTTTGTTATTGGCCACACTTTTTGATTGATTACTTTGGGGGTTCGTTAAAATCTACTTTCTCTAATCCCTTTAATAAGGCCGCACTCATGGCATATCACATATCAGTAAAATATGTGCAAACCAACCGCCTTAACAACGTTATTTCACTAATCGGGTGGTCCATCAAATTTTGACTGTCACCCCTAATGAGTTGCCTGTAGGACACCGTTACCACGTTGCCGTTAGGAACGTTGTCGCAGTTTCAAAGGCAAGATATTTTACTAAGCAGTACTGATTTGTGTTCATCGTTGGTTATATATAGTAACTGATCGTGTCGTGTTGAACGGAACGTCGTTTTGTTTATCTTCAACGTAAGCTATCATCCGAAGGATGGTGAATACACAAACGTCAAGCTAATCCTCTTCCCACTGCTACAGAATTAACGCTACTCGATCAAAGAATTATCAGCTCTTTCAAAATGACATCAGAAGCGGACTCCCGTATGTGTTTCTGTAACATAGCACAAGCGCATTTGTCAAACTCCTTTCTGATAGTTGGAGCTTTTTAGACAAACCATGAATTAGAGCTGTGGATTCTATGTCTGCGTTGAAGCTGTTGGTGAAGACAGGAAAGGTATAACAATTGTTGACCTATTTAGAGGTTACTTTTCGAAAATAGCGTCATGACATCAGAAGACTTCATAAACATCGGCGAAAATACACCTGTTAATGTTGAATTATCAGGTGACTGAGAGTACCTGGACAATGTAGGGCTCTGATATTTGATTGTTATCTAATTCATTGGTTATTTCTAACAGCGTCACTCAATTATGATCGAACTATGGCACCGTAACTGGTGTCCGACTGCAATAACATCTGAATAGCTCTGAGGACTGTCATTTCATTTCCCGTAATGTGGCGGGTAAATTTCTGTATTTTCAATAAGCGAATAGCTTTTCGTAACAGATATACCCGTCACCCTCGTTTTCACCTCCCATGTTAGTATTGGCTTCACTTCTGCAGACCTTGCCGAACAGCATGCTATACAACGCATCTGACTATGCACTTGGCCCATTTGTCCTACTCAGCCGTTTTTATTGGATCTGTGCTATTAGAACCGCTTCGTGTCTGATTCATCTTGTATGCTTTCGCTTCTTTTTAAAATTTGTTGTTCTGTTTCTTTTTTTGCCGCACCCAGACGCGTGCCACACATTGGTTTGTGCACTGATGTTGCTCAACACAGACTTGCATAATCAGGTAAGTGAATTCGCTTTCTGTTCTGTTTTGCTGTTATCCGATCCGAATCCACCCGTCTTTATCTCGATCTAACTGGGACAAAATTTCACATTGTGCCATTATTATGTTGTGTAACCTCGAATGCACGTTGTCAGTGAACAGCTAGCGCAATTCATTAATCTTCGTTAAGTCCGTTGATGGTTTTTACATTGTGGTTGTATCTAATTGGGATTGGATTAAGTTGCTGCTGTACTGTTTCATTTCCTGTGTTTATGCATTTCATAACTTGTTCTGTGGTAGTCGCAAGTACGAGTTGGAATGTAACTGTCTAATGTGAGCCAGGAGACTTTGTTGGTCATGGTAGACTGGAAACAGTAGTTTGGGACCAGTGTTTCCTTCTCACTTTTGGACCGGACATAATCAGGCTTATCGGATTCTAATGGGCAGGTCGTCGCACTGGTCACACGCTCCCCTCGTCTTCTCTTCAGTTTACGATCGATGTGGTTTTTCTATGTAAGTGGCTCTACGCAGACCACTGGCGGTGATGTGTGTGTATGTACTGACGTATTTCAGTCACCGTGCCAGACAACTTCACACACAGATGATGAAATTAATCAATTTGTCCATATTGTAAAATTGTCTCTACACTAATTCCCTGTTTCAGTCAACTCCAGTTTCCTGGATTTCCTTCTTGTAGGTTTGAGCAAATTAAAAGTATCTGGCACACATGTCTGGCTAGTCATTTGTCAGCAAACGCTTCGTATTGTGAAGTGTGAATATTTTTAAATCTTGGATAGGATATGTTGCTTCACTTTGGAGATACGGTGGCTACATGCTGGACGACACATTTCCTCATAATATCTCAAACTTTATTCAACCACTCCAAGCACTATTCGTGTTTTTCTGATTGACAATAATGATATAATGCACTAATGTAGGTGGACCAAGTAACCCTCTTTGAGGATCGATTACTATTTATCCAGATCAAGAAATCGTGCATCGTATCGAAGAGATTACCTTCAGTCTCTATCCACTTTGTCGAATCGAGTAGTGCTGCTTGAATTTTTGCTCGTTTCTCGATCTCATATACGTAATTTTGCAACTTGCTACACTGTCTGTGGTTCTTCCGATTTTTAATCGGGTGAGTTAGCGGGAGCTTTGTAACAGCTTCTTTTATGTTATGACACTGGTCATCTCGAATGCCCCTGTCAGTGTATAGACTAAATAGCAGATCATGTGGCTTGTGTGAACAAACGTGCTTTTTTGAAAGTCTATTCAGAATGAACTCTGTAACATTTCACCTATTTTCAGACAGCTTTTAATCAAACGAACAGCGATTTTCAAATACTATCACTTCCGGAGTGTTCATCAATTCGACTGTATCCACATGCCTCAGGTTACGTAGATCACATTGTGATGTAAATCTCGTGGTTGTTCTTGTTAGCACAATTGTGCATCTGTCTATGCACCTGGATTGTCGAACGTCGTTAGCTGGGGGGCGCACGTTCGCACGGTTTGACTGATCGATGCGAAACAGCACAGTTTATCGTGAACTATCGGTCTGTTGTTAGGATGGAAGCATATTGTTGAATGTTGTGTCGGTCATGGGATAGAGCTTGTTTTCACTGATTCCGGTTATCTGTCTTTGACAAACAGTTTTTGGGTTCCTCCTACTTAGTTTCAACTCTAACTAGGCGCCCAGTTTTCGGGTGATAACTCCATGAACCGGTTTCCCTAGAACTCACTGTAGACAGGAACCACTTTGGCAAAACTGTAACGGACTTAGCGTTCCTTTCAGTTTAACGTAGAGCTTCTTAATCTAGAATAATAGAGAAATGTCACTTGAGTGTTTTTTTAAAATCTAGATTAACCATATCCCTGTCGTAACAATCCTATCTAAATATGCGTGTGCTTTTGTGAGCTTACTTAGAACAATACTGATTGCCCCTATGCACGAAGACACTTAATACAAACTCTTAGTCTCCCTTCTGACCACTTGAAGTGTGGTCACACATAACCCATCTTATACTGGAAGCCACATGAGTCGTGACAGGAACGTGTGTCAATCCAGCCGGACGCATACGTTAACATTACAACCACAGACTGGTTCACCCCATTTTCTTGAAAGTCACTAATCCATCAGAGCAACTTTTTGACCATGTATTAGCAATTTGGTTAGCTAAACTGATCGAGGATCTTGGCTAAGTCGAGGAGAATGTTCAATTTGTCAGCGGGAGTCCAATCCAGATAAACATATACGAGCGACATATGGGTATCACCCATCATATGTATTGGTAGACACTAAGTAGATAGCTCGTTGCCTTCCAGATGGCCTAACTTATGTTCAGTGATAAGGAGCTCCATGCTTTTCTGCAAATAATTGTGCGTAAAGTAGATAAGACGATAATTGTCCACATCTGAAGGACTGTGGCGTTTGTTAATGAGAAAAAACTGTGAGCATGAATAAGACCGCTGGGATGTGAGTACGATCTTTCATGAAGACGTTGAGCAGCGCGTAGCGATTAACCAACAATCTCATATAGTCGAAACGAGATTAGATTACAATGCCACGGTACTCAACGGTTTCGGTCCACGGATGGTCTTCGAGAAATAAATTACAATTACAATACGCTTACAAAGTACAGTTATAACGGGCCAACAGAGTTCTTTCGAGCAGTCACCAGGTTCGAAAACAATAGGGACGAGCCGAACTTCAAAAAGGTGATGCGCACACCACTCAAGCAAAATACGATAACCAGCAACGTGCTATTCGCACAGCTATCAAATTGACGCGATAAAACAAAAACATCTAAGTCAAGGTCCAAGTAACGGTCAGAAACAGGGGAGGTAGAATATATAGGGATAAACACTTGGGGAAACAGGGTTGCGTAGGATTTTCACATGATTGTACTTCAAAAGTCGATACAGTGTGATATATGTTAATTCAGAGTTTGGTGGACGCTTGAAATGGATGGAGAAGCAGTTAAAGTATAGTAGATTTGGGTTAACTAACAGTATGGTAGAGTTGAAGGCAAGAAGACTGCGGACTGTGTTCACTTGATTGATTAAATCGGATATTTCTACGGTCATCGTTTGAGCAAGCAGCAAAAACATGCTCTGTTACTCACTGGTGTACGTGACAATTGTGATCTTTTGCGACAGTAGCAAGAATGGTCGAGTAAGCATGTCAAACGAATTTAAGACAAGTTGAGGAGGTAGATAAATGCGATATTTTTCTTATATGAACGACCTTTTTGCACACGACTCGAAGATGTGAATTACCAGAGCAGAAAAGGTTATCTTACCTGGTTTACAGAGGTTTGATGTGAGCAAATTTAACTGGTCTTGGAGGCTGTTTGTAGTGCAGCCCTACGCACTGTTTTGGCTAGTTTTCAAGTTACAAAGTTCAGTTTCTGCAGAAATATGTGAAACATTAGACCCAATGTTTGATGTACCTGTTTTTATAATGAACGTAATATCTGATTAACCATAACGCTGAAGCGTTCAGGCGGTTGCGAAATTATTTGCGAGTGCATTTTAAGAAGCAGTGTTATGAGGCCAAATTTTTGGGAGTTAGTGGGACGTCTCCATTTTTTTATAAACTGATCTTTTTTTACACTGTTCATCACTGTCATTAGTTCTTTCTTTCTTACGGGAGCCTGTTTTTCAACTCCCCTTTATAATGAGGACTTCATCCATTTTACTGTTTCTTGTAAGAATGCTTCATAGTTTCCATATGGAGTTCGGGCGAGTGCTTCATACTTGTCGGTTCAAACATTTGTCATTTTATACAATGAACACTAATCTACTAAGGTGGTAAACATGTATTGAAGAGTGGTATAACTCGAGTGTGTCAATACAGGAGTCTGACACCTGCATTTCTTATGATATTACTAAATCTGTTTTGTCTATTCAGAAGGAAATCTTCCCCGGATGACCGATGAATCCTCGTTATATATTGATTCCTTTCTTAAGTCGTGTCCGTTGTATGACCAGCCATCGGGACTCCCAGATTGCTCCTCTCTTCATCAGTATGAGTAACACTGTTTCAACGATCACTCTAAGTAATGTTATCTTTTGCTCATAATGTGTGTTGTATTTGTGCTCTAGTGAGTAAGGGTATACGCGTTAGCTTCGATAAGTTAGTCGAAGTACATTGTTGATTAGTTACAGCACTAGCATCACAAACACATACGATTTAACGTTCCCCCCAGTTGGGAAATATTTAGTAATTTATTCGATGTGGAACAAACGAATTTGCTTAACCCGCAAAAATAACTTGATCCACCTCATTGATCCTGCTTAACTACGCAATATAACGTGAGGTTCACCACGGGTGTGTTGCTAACCATTTGATATGTGTTCAGATACATATCAGTCTTTTACTCATATTACGTTGCTACATCGTAACGGTAGAAAAAAAACAAAACATTCATGGTCTCCATGACC
>JTDE01000741.1:77437-91264 GCA_014338405.1 Paragonimus skrjabini miyazakii
GTATGGGAGTAATGCGCCGACAGTTTGGTCACATACTTTGTCGGTATACCCCTGCGTTTAAGCGACTCTAAAAGTGTGGGTTAATGCTACCTCATTCTGGTAAAGGCTGTCACGTTACAAAAAGTGCTTGATTATCGAAAATGCTTTTAAGTCGAAGTCCTACGTGATCTATTTAAGTTGAAGATGAAAATCAATATGATAGAATATAAATTGAGACAGTTGGATCTTCGTAGAATGTGTAGCGGAATTGTAGTAGCTTTCATCTTCATATTTTGACTTGAGATGATTTTCTGAATTTGAGCTATGTGCGTGCTTGCTGTCTTCGTCTTTGAAACGTAAGTGATGAACATGTGCGTTGCCATTATGTTGGAACTGAATGATTTCTTTGTTATTTGAATGTTTGAGTTTCAAACAAAATGTATATCTGAGGTTCGTTTTGGATGAGTGCTGATAAATCGAGTGAGTTTTGCAGTCTGTATCATAAATGACAGAAATGGAGATGGAAAATAGATAGTTTGAGTTTTTTAAAATTTTGAAGTGATGACCTCGGAAATTGTGACGAACTTTTTATTCGTGAATATGTGATAGATGAGATATACCGGTAGCCTGATCTGATCACTTATAATGATTGGATGAACAGTTGTTCCGTCAGTGGGGTAACTCCGAGCTGCTTTTCTCTGTAAACTCACGAAGCACTTATCTTACGTAGGCTCCTGATTTGAATAAATCGAATGATGGAGTACAGTGTTCGAATACGTTCACTTTGGTCAAGATTATTTTTTCAGGTATTAGTTCATTTCTATACGTTTACACTGATGCCGAAGTCGCTGTATCAGGAAGTGACTTTGATAGGTTAAAGGAAAAATCACAAGCGAACAAGGGAGAGGGGGGTTAAGCAAGATTGTCCCACATTTAATTTTGAAGAACTAGTTGTACCAGGTACGCTTACACCGCAAACCGCTTGAAACCATTGGATCTGCATACGAAGTGTGCCGTGAAGCCGCTCATAGTCGGAATTTATGTGTGTGATGCCGTAATTATTGTTTGTGTGTTTCGACTTTTGGTTTTATCTTTTCGTTTAGGTTAACGTTCACCGGTTCTCATCAATGAACTCAAAAACACTTTCTCTTGGCTCAATTGCCAACCCTACTTTTTGCATTTCTATACAACCTCGTCCTGTTTATTAAAACTCGTCACCTTAATGTGTGACGAGATTGCATTTGGTATTTGAGGTTTGTGCGAATCTTCACCTTCTGCGTTTTGTGTAGAAGCCACATCAGGACAGGTCTAAGGTTTTCTGAAGCTTTTTATTGTTTTATTGGCGCTGCTTAATACAACTCATTTAGGCAATCCTGGTAATTTGTTCTTTTAAATAATCCGTGGTGTTCTGCAACTGGAAGATGGGACATCATCTTCCCTTGCTACGCAAATGAATGAGATTTATAGTATTTTGAGAAAGACATCAAAATCAAATGCATAACTGGGAACTCATATTGTTCTCTATTATCAAACACAGTGTTCCATTTTCTTTCAACAGAACGACAATATCGATTAATTAGACCTATTATGAAAGACTGAACTATGCAATTATCTTGATTTCGTTTGAGTGGGATACTTTTTGGGCTTTTCTTGTCCGAGTTTCACAATTTTCTGCAGTAGCTAGTATTTCTTTTGCGACTGCCCCTGTATGTTCCGACCGATTTGTTTCGTTATAGTTAATGTTATTTTGTGGAGAGTTGGTAAAATGATTTGTTATAGTGTTTCGTGACGCATCGGGTCACTTCTTCATATCTTTCACTACAACTTGATTACTTTTTTGGGAAAATATGCTAATCAATCCTAACCTAGCATGTTGTCTTCAAGATGGTCAGCCGTTCTACTTTGTTTGTCCAATTGTGACGAATATCTGTACGAATATCGTTATACCCATTTCGCCAGGCGGGAACTTCAATCCTAATGTGAACACCAAATTTTTGATTGTAATCTTTCCCTCGAACTCAACTAGAACTGTTGATCGAGAAGGTTCTCGTATGTTCCTTCGTGATTTTATTTTGAAGATGATGAGCACATTTTTCAGGGAATTTCTACGTTCTCACAGAACAAAGACCTTTTAGATATTGTATCACTCGAGGAAGTACATCTCTTTACCCATGCGTTTGACCTACAGTTTCGTGCTGTTCCAAATCTGTTTTATCCAGGAGTACGCAGTAATCAAATACTTACCCTTCTTGGCAACCCGATAGAATTGTTGAGTTTGAAACACGGAACTTACCAATTAATCGAAGTCAGCTTTGGAACCTCGTTACTCAGCTAAAAGTACTAAAGGTTATTAGTCATTTATATCAAAGTATTTTCCGTAGGTGTTATTTCGGAAGAAATAACATTAAACTAGGCGATGTAGTACATGTATGAGAAAAGGGAAACAATTTGTCTCAAATTCTTTCAAAATGGTTCTATCTTGCGGTGTTTACCTTCTTGATGACCAGACAGCTTGTGGTCAGTTTATCCTTTTCTTAATTATACACTTGGTATATACACATACTTTCTTACTGTGAATCAGTTTCTACTCTTTTGTTCTTCTTGACCATTTCTGGTTTTCCTGAACGATGAGTTCACGTGAAAGTTTTATGTCTAACCATGGGTACAAATCATGTTTATGATATGTTTTATTGACAACATCCTAGTTTTGTTTTGTTTCAATCTCCATCTCATCCGTGGCCAATCTTGTGGGTCTGTGGCGACCCTAATCATTCCCAATTTTAAGCTGTCTTTCGCCAGTATTCACACCACTTCTGTGAACTTGTCAACTCACTCTCACCTGGCATAGTTCCATACACTCCTACCATAATATGTTGAAAATGTATCGAATTCTTCGACTTTTTTCTCACTACCTATCCTCATCAAGATGCATTTTTAGAAATCCAAACGGATCAGTTTGTCTCTGCTTCTCACGAGCAAAAGTACACGTACTTACCGGCTGATTTTAGATATACATACTGATTTTTATTCATAATTTTCGTTATAACCAGGGTGTGACGCGAAAAATGTCTTGTCAGGAATTCATACAAAATTTGATTCAAATACCTTGCGGAGAGTCCTTTTCGCGTGACGAGCTCAAGGTTTTGTACAATGCAATCAAACAGGAACCGATTCGATGGCCACAGTGAGTGCTAGATTGTTGATCGTATCTGACGTGATCGTTTTCTATATATTTTGGATGAAAGTGTTGTGAATTTGTCAATTGACGTGCGGCTGTGGAGATTTCACGAGTTTTTTAAAAACAATACCGGTGAAATAGCTAAAACAATGTTTCGGTCTTGTGTGAATCATTTTAGATTGTCACCTCAATAACGCAAATTTTCAAACGTTGGACAGCGTTTCCTCCTACTAGGAGCCAGGCGATGGAACGTTATTTGTTAAGCATGCAGTACGCGCTTACTTATCTCAGTTCGTGTTTCTTGTTTGTTAATTCCCTCACTATGCTGCGCATGCTTTGGTGATGCTTGCGACCACGTTTCATATCAACTGATCGATACACACGCGGTGGCTCCGTCAAAATTCTCATCATCCATGCAGCACGATCATTCTGTCATCATCATCATCATCATCATCATCATAACAGCCATAAGCCTTACCAGAAGGTATTGTGACCCGGGCAGCTGTTCATCTCAAAAGGGAAGTGGAAGAAAACGTTACTAAGACGGTTAAAAATTAACAAAAGATGACTAAGCGAAAGAGTTAGAAATGGTATTAATGCAAGCACGCCATTGACTGCAGTATACCGCAATCTGGGATATCGTTTCTAATCAGCGATCTAAGCGATCACGAAGGCCCCAGCCAGACAGGCGATACCTGCCCATTTCGTTCAAGGAAGTAATCATGGCCTTCATATTTCGTGACCGCGTTGTTGCTTGTTTACCATACGGTTGTATCCAGCTGTTGATGGTTTCACTATATAGTGTCCGATACACCGAACGCTCAGCTGGCACGTGGAGTACGTGACCCAACCATCGTAAGCTGTGCACCGTGATTAATTAATCGATTGATCGCGCATCCCTAGCGTTCCGGAATACGCGCAAACGAACGGCCACATTGCTCACACGATCAGTCCACTTAATGTGGGCTAATTGGCCGAGATAACGATGATCAAACATAGCGAGCCTGTTGATATCTTCCTTGCGACCGGGCCACGTTTCCTAACCATGGAGCAAAATGGAACGCACACAGGCATTATATACCCTTCCTTTCAGCGACAACCGAACGTCTTTTCAACGCCACAGATGACGCAGTTTGGCAAAGGCGGCTTGTGCCTCTGCTATTTTCGCTGATATCTCATCAGCAATATTACAGGCTGACGAGATAGTGCTACCCAGGTATGTGGAAGTGTCCACAGTGGATTGCCTGCAATAGAGAAAGTAGGAGTGGAAATGCCTCGGTCTTGAAGAAGCACTCCGAACTTTGAAGGTGTGAAGTGTATTCCGCACAAACCAGTCTGGTCACTCACTTTGTCCAGTATGGTCTGCAAGTTTTCGACAGAGGGGCTAAGTAAGACAATGTCGTCCGCATACTCCATGTCGGTTAACCAACCGCATCAAACTCACTGGATTCCTCAAGCGCACCCTTCAGAATGTCATCTGTGACAAAATTGAACGGGAAAGATCAGATCGGACACCCTTGTCGAACACTATGAGTGATGAACGCCTGAGACAGTTGTCCATAAACCCTCACTCAGCTTTTATAGTGGGTATACAGTGATCTTCCCAGATTCAGGTATTTCATTGGTACTTCTTTGTGAAGAATGCAGTTCCAAAGAACTTTACGAACACCCGAATCAGAAACAGCCTTTTGGACTGAAAAGACCAAGTCTGTCGGCTGCGTATGGGCGTACCGATTATTCAGGATCCATCACAGGGTAAAAATGTGATCAACGCATCCTCGACCGGATCAGAATCTCGCGTGTTCCTCGCGTACTTGACTGTCTCTGGGTCTAGTGAGCCGACGTAAGATAATGTCAGTGAGTAACTTGGACGCAACAGACATTGAACTGATTCCCCTGTGATTATCACGTAGATTTTGAAAACGGGACTTATTGTTGGTAAGCACTAATCACGAGGAACTTCTTCAGTTTCCCAAATCTTCTGTAGTTTTTTTGTCAATTCTGATATCAACATCTCTCTACCATGTTTAAAAAGAGGAGAGAGGAGATCTGGTCCAGGAGTCTTGTTATTATACAGTACCACTTCTGCTTCCGAGGGCTTTCTGGAATGCAATAACTGACCGTTCGTGTCCCATCGTCTATATGGTCTGGTTGAAGCCAGCTGTATTGTTTCTAAAAATATTCAGTCCACCTGTCAGTTCGGCACGATTGGCTGGTGATAAGTGAACCATCTTTTCACCCATGACCACACACCAACTGGACAGCCAGCACAACTACGGATCAGGGAAAAATTGCTTTGCTATTGACAGATAAAAAGGCTCCTTCCATTTCTTCCGACTGTCCGACTAAGTGGCACTCACGGTATTGGTGAAAGCTTTTATTCAGCTCGTGTTTAGGTTCTCGACAGTCGTCATTTTGACAAACATGTGGAATCAAGCGACACGTGTTTATAAGGTTTATCGGCGTGACAAAAACCCATTTGTGACGCTACTGCACTCCCTCATAACATACCTCTCCACACCAAATTTTTATAGCTGCTGCGATTTGTTCCCAGTGTTCGTCAGGTTTCTCACCTAACTCGAACTAGACAATTCGTTCACCATTGTTTCCTGGTGAGGGTTCATCACACTCTCCTCACTTGAATGCCGGTTAAGTATCTCGCATTTACGGGTGTATGACTTTTGGACAAGTCACAGAACAAAACGAGCACGCATAACAGCATGATCCGAGTCCAGATGTTTGTTCCAAAATGCACAACAGTCTTTAACAAGGTGGCGCTACCTGCGGTGACTGCTATATGATCCAGCTGTGTCCATGACTAAGATGCACAGGGCAGTAACGATGTGACACAATTTCTCTTCTTATATTGCAATGCAGTACTCTAAATATGGGGACCGTGAGATGCAGCAGTCTTCCGCCATTGTCAGTGCGTTTTACCGAGACACCAAATGCCTCCCAACCGCTTCTCCTCAAAAGAAAGACGATCAAGTTGAGCACTAAAGTCGCCGGATAATATACTGATGTCAGAGTGTTTAGTCTGTTTTTGCAGTTCCTCGTAGACGTCGTAGAACGCGTCTTTGGTAGCATCTGAACAGCTGATTTGCGCTGACAGACTTCAACCAATGTATTAAGTCTGACAGCGCACAAACGATTGTTCACTGGGATACAATCGAACAAACAACTCTGCTCTAGAACTCAGTGCGATTCCCAGTCCAGCGTGGCCACGAGATTCAGTTTCGTCATCATTAGAGACCCTGAGAGAGAAGTGTTTGGATCGACCGTTATCTATAGCTGAGTTCAAGTGAATAACGGTGCTAGAGTCGTAGGCTCACGTCTCCAACAAACAGTACATACCAACCTGTAGACTTGATGGAGTGCTTGCCAGATCAGCTTGGTGACCAACTTGTCGGAGAGTGCGTGCATTAAAGCCGCTAATGTTTACCGGTTGTCTTGGCTTTAGAAGACTGTTATAGCTTGAACACACATGGAAAGCAGGAGATTTGCGGGGCAAAATAGGAGGAATTTGTGTTGGGTGAGTAATGTCACTGTCGGGAGAACAATAACTTCTGGCACTCTCATTTTTTATGCGGCGGAAGGAGGTTGGCCTAAGCGACCCCACCCAGAGTCTGTGACTCAAAAGTTTGACCTGCGAAAAAACAGTATACAGAGTTTTCTTGGGAGACCCTGCTCAGAGCCAATGGCTCATGATTTTGATTCATTTGGTTGTGATGGTCTTGCCTAGCCCGAGGGCGTAGTGAATAAGACCATAACGCTTGATTCTGAGCACTGCTGCGCGTAGTAGATGTATTCGGAATTACACCAGGCTTTTGAATGATACCGAATGTTTTCCGACCATATTGGGTAATACACCGGCGGTCATAGTCAATCGTTGTGCGATCGGAGTGTTCATTGTTTGAGGATACTCTTCTTAATTCCTTTCTTCCTGATTCTTAAGATAGCAATGCGGCAACCTTAAAAATAGTTCTACTGTACACTCATAGGATCGTGCCACATTACCTAAGCACTCCTACGTGGTCACTAGTGCGACATACAGCTTTATGGGGGATTTATTTGTCAGACTGACGACTCTAAACTCGTTTCACCGTTTGCATTATAGTTGTATCATCTGTTGTTTGACATACCAGGTTATGCATGAGCTGAATACCTACGAGTTGCCCACTCAGCTTAGTCGGGGGAATTCAGATGGTCAGATTTTGCATCTGGATTATCAGTAATGCTCATAGCGAAATACAGCGTAGCGTTCGAGAAGGTATAGTTGTGTTTTAACTGCCGCCATTTTCTCTCCTGCAGCTGGTTTGTTTGTTTACAAGATGTAGGCATTTTTATGTTGGTCGTTGAGGTTTAGGGCCAAGTTTTTGTAATGAAGTTCTATTCTATGCGCCACTTTTTATCTAACTGAAGACTTTCTTCTCATGGTATTATGGTACATAAACACTGGTTCCTCCACTAGTGTGTTGCTGTTGAATACGTGTGGTCACACATGAGGCTTCTCTAAAGTGCAACAGCAAATTAATATCCGGTAGTAAGCGAATAGGCTGGATCGTAAACCAATTGACCGATCAGGAGGTTGCAGTGGAGTGTTGGCAGCAGCTGGACACGGCGAAGTGGGTGAAATTGACCTGTTATGAGTTGAATATCGTTCGCATTTCGTAGCTGCTTTTGCATTCGGGTATACTTTTTCTCTTGCATGGAACAGCCGATATCCTGATCTGTTCATCATCAGCAATGGAAATTGCATTAGCTCATGATGGCATTTAATGAAGCCACTTAGAAAGTATCTGCCTTTTCGGTCAGCTTTATGTTTGTATCTTAATTCTTTGATGAGGCTACACAGGATGCGAGGCAATCATAGTTTCCTTAGGTTTAAGTTGAACATTATTCACAGTTGATCGGAGTTGTCACATTCCCACAGGCCTCCCAATCAGCTTCTTTCGAAAAAAAAGCACCATAGTCGAATTTCGTTCTTTTTAACGCTCGTCAGTATGGCATACTATTAACACAAGTAATAGCGGACGAGCGTTTGCATATGATAATTCAGTCGTGCCTAATGTTGGGGCTAGGGGCACTAGTCAAATGGTTGTCTCGTGAAGACGTGTCTAGACTTTTGGTCCCGGCCGTGACAAAGATGTGCACTACTGACGAGCTATATTAAGAGCAAAACTTGAGTATAGTGCTTCTTTTTGAAAAGTCTAACTCAAAAGTCTATCTGAATACAAAACTGTGATCAATGGTGAGTGATGTTCAACTTGTCAATAATCAAAACTCCTACCACTTATGAGTAACTTTAGTTTTTATGACATTATTTCAACTGATTTTCAAACCGAGTAGCTCATATTTGTACGAGTATGTGAAAACGCAGTATACACTGCTTGATATAACGGAATTCAGCGTCTGGTCCCAAACAGACGTGAGATGGGAAACAGTTTAAGGTTTGCACAAGGTACTTGTAACATCGGTTTGAACAAACATTTTAGCTGAAAATGTACGAAGTCAACTGAGACATACGAATCCCATTTCTTCATTAAAAATGAGATGGAGCTACTATGCTTTTTCAGGCCTTTAAATTTGATAACTTTAATATTGATTTTTTTGATATTCTTCAAAGAGTGCGGTTGTCGATCCAGTGTTTTTGAAAAGCTCTACTTTGCATATACACCGATTTTTTTTATGGAGTCTAGATAAGCACTGGGTGCGAACCGATCGAATAGACTGGACGGATGTTGATCGTATGCTCCATCGTACACTATGACTAAATGATCGGTAAACGGAAGGCTATTGAACGAACGAGATCATTGTGTATTTGTTTTGGTTACGCCGCCTATCCCATTGATAGGTAGTTCTCAGTTGTGGAGAATGCTTAGGCTTCACTAAAGGAAGGATTTACATTACATGAAGTCTCATATCTTGAATGTATGAAACAGTATCAGTGCGAACATTGACCGAATCATTCTTGTTGATGTCGGCTCTGAACCGCAATGGTGGGTTCTGTGGGTCAGGCTGCTGCTGGTCCTGTTAAGAAATAATTACACACTTATGGATGAAAAATTCAACGGAGAAAACACAACAGAGTTTCATGTAGAAGTGTGAACAGCCTCACTGATGCAAGCTCACCACGAACTGCAGTACACTGTCATATCCCAGAGCGTTTCCAACCAGCAGTGTCGCCAACTATCCAATCCGGCAACCGGCATTTACCAGCCGACTTCATTGGTGTGGTCAAGGTGTTCATAGGTAATAACCACGTATTCGTTTGATCGCCTTGTAGTTTCTCCCATCCTTCAGCGACCTCACTGAGCGTTGTGCGGCGCAACAAATACCGCGTGATAGTAGAGTAGTAGGCTGTGTGTTTTTGTTGCATCGGTTATCGGACGGAAGCTTGCAGATTTTCTAAATGCGCGCTGACGGACTGTTGCGTTATCCACAGATTGTAGCGAAAAGGCGTCCAATAAAGCACAATCTTTATTGTCCAACTCGCTAGTTACCATGCCACACGAGCGCTCGCGATTTTGAATCACAATTCCAGTCCACAACACCCCCTGGTTTCCGCCCGCACGTCATGTGCACTTCTACCCGGTTTAGGTGTGTGATTTGCGCCTTCTACCCGGGGGTTTTCTGCCTGCTTTTCCTCGGCCGTTGATCCGATTTCGTTGAGCGATAGCTTGTCCGATCGCTCGTGCTGTCCTCCGTCTATCAACCGTGGGCTTTGACTGTAATCCACAGCTGGGCCGAGATATTCCTGACAGTGTTGGAATAATCACGCCTTCAATTTGGTCATTCATTCTATTCCGGCTGCCACGTCTCGCCCGTTGGTCCGATCCGGTCGAGCGATGACTCATCCGGTAGCCCACGCCGTTCTCCATCCGCTCACCGTGGGTGTTTGAACGCACCCCCCCCTGTGTTGGGGTATTCCGCCGAGAGCTGGAATGCTCGCACTTCCTGCCTGGCAATCCCCCACAAGATGACGTAGATCAGCGAAAGCACGTAGTGCATGCGCTGTCTACAATACCACAAACCGATGAGACGACACTTCTCAAGTAGTTGCAGTAGTAGTAGCAGTCTCGAGCAGTTTGTCTGCACTAAAAGAGTTTATGTCATGACCGATGCAATCTTGTGACAACACGACAGGTTGAAAGGGCAAAATGAATTCCCTACAGTACAGCCGTATTGTGTAATCACGGGCATAATCTGGACCTTCTCTGCTGATATCAACTGAAGCATCGTGCTGTCTGTAGTGATAGTTGGACACGTTCGACTTGGGTTGTTCCTGATGACTAACCATATTTTTGACACGACTTGCAAAAGGAACAAAAGCATTTGATTGCGTCGAACTGTGACAAGACTTACGTGGTGGATTGAGCGAGATTTTCCTCCGAGGGTGCAGTTAATCTTGATAATTAGACGTCAAAATCCCTGGTCGCTTTTGTCTCAGATTTTGGATGGCAACCTCCTTTCTAAATATGACAATGCATCCACTCCTGTATCCGGTGTATCCAATTCACAGTCTTTTTGTGTGCCACAATGTCACCCACCGGAACCGACTGATAACTTTTCTCCTTGGACAATGTCAAAACGTTGTCATCAAACTTCCCAGATCCCCAGCAAGAGGCCCACGAGGTTATAAAGACCTAACTAGGTCGCCCAGATCTCGTTCGTTTATGTTTTACACATTTTTTTAACGCTGTGCACATCGTTTGTCATTTTTCTTTTTGAGTGCCGCGTGCGTATGTGGTTTGGTCTACAAGTATGACCCCCGTCCGTTGTGAGACGTTCGTAGTGTATGGTATCAGTGTGTTGTGTTTTGGTTCGGTTTGTTATATTTTATTGTTGCCTGATAGGATTTTCTGCGTTGGAGCATGGAATGTGCACACGCTCAAGGGTCGATGCAGCTCCAAAGGACGGCCAGAACGGCGTCGCATGAAATCGACGTAGCAGCCTTGAGCGAGACAGGGCTTGCGGACCAAGGTAAGTTACGGGAAGCAGGTGTCGGGTACACTTTCTACTGGATAAGTTACCCGACAGACGGTGCTCGGGAGCGTTGCGTCTGTTTTGCAGTCGCTGATCGCATCAACGCGTTGATGATAGGCGAACCGCACGGCATCAGCCCTCGAATGCTGTCTATGCGCCTTCGACTCGGTCGAGATAAGTGTGCCACATTTGTTAGTGTTCATGGTCCAACTATGTGTCACCCTGATGATACAAATGATCAGTTCTATGATCAACTGTTCGCCACAATCCGTTCGGTGCCGGTGACTGATCGACTGTTTGTTTTGGGTGACTTGAACGGTCGGGTCAGGCGCGACTCGGTAGCTTGGCCGGGAGTCCTCGGATCCTTCGGCATTGGTTCAGTCAATGAGAACGGTGATCGTCTGTTCCGCCTGTGTGCTACTCACGGGCTGGCTATTACGAACACCTGATTCCAGCTGGATGCGAGCGACAACACGACGTGGACCCATCCACGAAGCTGTCATCACCATCTGCTTGATTACGTGATTGTGCGACAGCGCGACATTCGTGAAGTGCGTATCACACGAGTGATGCGCGGCGCTGAATGTAGCACCGATCATGGACTGGTCAGGACTAAATTATTTATCCATGTACGCGAGTCTGTTTATTGTAGATCTTCCGGACAACGGCAGAAGTTGGTTATCCAACGACTGGAAAACTGAGAGACGCAGATTGCTTTTCACCGTGCAGTTACCGCCCGACTGCACGAAGTATGTGGCAGTTGATCAAGGAACGGATCACAGCAGCAACCACCGAGACGATTGGTGTCAAACCCCAGAAACGTCCTGACTGGTTCGACGACAACAACGCGGTTATCGCCGAACTGGTGTGAGAGAAGAATACTGTGTTTGCTGCCTTCGCGGTGGACGCGGGCAATGAGGGGAAGAAGGCGACGTTCCGAAGTATCCGCCGTCAACTGGCCGAGCGTGTTCGCGGAGTCAAGGACAACTGGTGGATGAAGCAGGGTAAGCGGATGCAGGGCTCCGCAGATGGTCGACAACATGAGTTCTACGATTCGCTAAAAGCGATCTTCGGTCCATCGATCCAGTCCACTAAAGCACTGGTAGATGTGGACACCGGCTGTTCGTGCACCCAGCCAGAGGACATCATGAAGGTCTGGCGCAAACACTTTGGTAGCCTACTAAATCGTCCTGCTATCATTGATTGGGTGACCGTGAACAGCCTGCCGCAACAGACCATCAAGCCTTCACTTGCTCTCACTCCTGATTTACTAGAATTGCAGAGAGAGATTGGTCAACTTCGCAACGGGAAGGCTGCAGGTAAAAATGGATTGTCAGGCGAAATCCTAAAGAATGGCGGGCCGGCGATGGAACGTGCATTGCTCTAGCTGATTCACTCCATCTGGGAGCAGGAGTTGGTGCTACAAGATTTCAAGGATGTTTTGATAGTACCCTTGTTTAAAGGCAAGGGTAACAAGCAGTGCCCCGACAGCTATCGGGGCATTAGTCTGCTGAGCTGCGCAGGCAAGGTGCTTGCCAGAATCCTTCTGAACTGGCTGAATATGGATGTATTGTAGGCGAATGTTCCCGAGGAGCAATGCGGATTCCGAGCGAATTGGAGTACGATCGACCTGGTGTTCGCTGTTCGACAGCTTCAGGAGAAGTGCCGGGAACAGAACCAGCCCCTATTTGCTGTCTTCTTAGACTTCATCAAGACTTTCTACTCTGTGAGCTACGAGGCGTTGTGGACGGTGCTTTGTAAGTTTGGATGTCCAGATAAGTTCGTCAGTTTGATTATAATGTTGTATTTGGGCATGGATCTACCTCTGATGATTTTGACATTGTCACTGGCGCAAAGCAGGGTTTTGTCCCGCCTCCATCCCTGTTTAGTTTATATTTGACTGTTATGCTAACAGTTGTTTTTCATGACTCTGGGGAGGACGGTGTTCAGGTAGAGTACCGCACGGCGCCCCAACCCGGTTACATACCTCAGTGATGCGCATGCTTCTGTTCACAGATGACAGCGCGCTGTTTGCACATAGCGAGGACGAACTACAGCGACTGACCACGGCTTTCGCGATCGCGGTATTCAAGTTTGGACTGGATATCAACACAGGTAAGACATTTTCTTTCTTTCAGCCTTCTCCGGACGGAAGTGATGTCCGTTCACCTTCAACTCAAATCCGTGCAAATGGAGATGTTGTTGACAGTTGCACACATTTCTGCTGCTTGGGTAGCAATCTGTCCACCGATCTATCCGCGAGTTACGAGCTCTCATGGCAAAGGCTAGTACTGCTTTCGGACATCCTGAAAGACGTGTCTGAAAGAACCACAGCCTGAAGCCGAGCACTAAGCTGTTTGTCTACCGCTCAGTGGTGCTGTCTCTACTGCTGTACGGCATTGAAACGTGGACATTTTATCAACGGAACGTGCGCTATTTGAGCCACTTTCATTTGCAATGTCTAAGACGCATCTTGGGTATTAGGTGGTCGGACATGGTTCCGAACACTGAGGTACTGCGGCGAGCGGACATGAACGGGATGGAAGCCTTGCTGATGTTGAATCAGCTTCGTTGGCTGGATCACGCCCGTCAGATTGGCGAAGACCGTATCCCGAAGCAGGAGCTATATGGACAACGGAGATCGGGTAAACGAAGTCTTGGTGGCCCAAAGCTGGGATACCAAG
>JTDE01000741.1:91364-107456 GCA_014338405.1 Paragonimus skrjabini miyazakii
AGCGTTGAACCAGACTACTTGGAGGAATACAATTCGGACGGGCGTCCGCGAGTTCAGCGAGCAGTTATTGCGCGGCCGAGAACGAAAGCGCGCGGTACGCAAGGGAACCATCGGTGCCATAGGTCGTGGTGACATGACTATATGGCGTTGCGATGTGTGCGGCCGCGAATGCGCTGGGCATTTGGGATTAGTAGGTCACCAGCGTACTCAATGCACCGTCGGTGAAGAGACGACGAGGACGTTAGGTTCAGGTATGTCATACCAGTATATTCATTCTACTTTTGTTAATTATTGCTTCGACCAAGACTATGGTCGTTGGGCAACTAGTCCGCGCCTCTTTTTAGAAACTTGAGTGTCTGAAGTCTTCTATCCATTCTTTTCTTGAGCTTTGTTGGTGTGTTGAATGATGAATCGTTTGCTTGATCTTTTTGTAGTTCAACTTTGGGTTTTGTTTATCAACTTTATCCTCTCTAGAGTGCAGTAGCGTGCATTCGTATACTGAGATGCTTCTTGTATTACATTTTACATATCTTTCTTCTTAGTATAGATCTTGTCATTGCAGTCTCTCTCACTGTTTATTTTCCGAGAGATAAGGGTTTCCTTTTCGTGCTAGCCATTCAATTGGTTAACCAGCATTGGCCGGCTGAACACAAAGGCTTCACTGACACACTTACTAGTCTTATTCCTTCGGGTTTACACCGGATACGTGGTGTTTCAGTGGAACCGCAGGTGGTGCAGCGCAAGCCACTTGCGGTGATGGTTTAAAGTGCAGGCGTCCTTTGGCTTCGGTCACTGTGACAGGCTAATCCGTTTCGGATGCCGCCAACCGTGATCAGATGACTTCAACTCTAGTGACTGGACAATTTATCATTCACCTGTGGTTATGTGAACTTGAATACCTGTTTCGGTCTGAATTTGTTATGGAGATGGACGCTGTTTGTTTCGCGCGTCCAAATAAATGACAAGCATACTGAAGTGAATATCTACTACCGTGAATGCATGCACTCGATTAATACTAAATCAAAGTATGTAGTGAGTGTGATATGTGGAGAGTTGATATAAACAGTGCTCAATATAATGAGATTACGAGAAACGTGTTCATCGCGTTGAATAATTTAATGGGGGAGAGTTGATTCAATAGGTTAGGGAACAGGAAAATTTGGACTTCAGGACACTCAGTTCAGTGGTTGAAATGGTGATGAATAAACTATGGTTGTCCATGTGTTGTAGAGTTGGTAGACAGCATTGAGAAGGAAGAGTCGTGTTTTTTCACTGTGGATAATGTAAGAAGATACGCGATGGCTTTGTCCGTCCTTTCTCTATCGCATGTGTATGGTGATCCCCCTAGCAAGATCCGCCCCATGATTCTCATCTTTGGCCACCTTCGATTTATTTAGCCCCCTCAACGAGATCCACATACAGCTGACAAGCGAAGCAATCGTCAACAGAATTTTTGATCGTGTCAGTGACCTACATTGTTCGCAAACTGGTCACATTTATTCTTGCAATACAAGTTTCCTCTCACTAATGCATGCATCTGCGCATCATCACAAACCTGACATCACTGGATACTTGTAACCAAGCTAGCACACGATCTTTCAATGGATATACGTGTGATAGTTTGATGTTTTGTTAACCTGTCTTTGAACATAATTCAGACATCTGAATACAGTTCTCATGTCAAGCTAGTCGTCAACCTATGTGTGCATGTGCGACATTAGCAAGCTGTTCGTGTTGGGCTGAGATGCATTTACGAATACCTATCGCTACTGGGACTTGAACACTACCGAGTCATTGTGTCTCTTTCGAAGGCACAAAAGATGGAAGAGCAACTGTGTAAAACTTCATCAGTGGAGCAGTCAATTCTTCAGTGTACCGAAAACCATCTTTGATTATACAAGTGCTCACCAGGTGCTTGCAGTATGAGAAATCCCACACTATTTTTTTAGACATGTGTTTAAACAGTGGATTTGAGTCGAAATAGGCATATCTGGAAGGCATCTTTCTCAGTTTTAGAGTGAGCATGGCCCGAATTGAGATAATCTAAAGGGGAGCGCAGGCGTTGACGAGCTGTGGGTACGTGAAAGCACTGTAACAACATATTTAGCAGAGAACGATGGTACTGTTTTCCGGACGTTATCAAAACCGCGCACATAGTTTTGCAAGTGTCATTCCAAGAATTTGTTTTCTCAAACCGGCTGTATGGATGTTGCTGGTGACTTGAGCCATACGGCGTTTCATACCAGAATCGGTTGGTGTTCTAGCTTCAAAGCATTTTACTAGTCGATTTTCGAAAGCCGTTTGAATACGTACATTATAGTTTGCCATCTAATGTGCATCACAAAATGCTTTTCAAGTAGTGACATTGTAAAGGAAACATCGTATATCCACGAGTGTGATACTTGTGCCATTATGAAAATTGTTGGTGAAAATCATGCTGAGGAAGTTGTTGCTGACTCTTTTTATAGGATCTATTCTTATTTGTGGATTACCCCGTATACTTTCTCTAATCTATGATCTGTTTTACTATCCAATGTGACGGAGTCTGGATACAACTTGGCAGAAATGAAAAAAAGAAATTATAGAGATGAACTAAACAATCTAGACTTCTAAAAATGAACCCCTATTTCATTCCCTCGTGTATTTTTTTTGCTAATGCCTCAAATCTCTGCACTGGTTATGATAATCTCCCTAACAAGGATCTGATTCCCAACACTGACCACTTCGGCAGTCGCGGTCGTTGGCCTCGTCATACTTATAGACTTTTATTTCTGTACTACATGTTTTGACCTTCACTTGTGGAGATGTAATTGATCAACAAAATGCGTGTTCTTTTGGCCTTTTTGATCACCGAACTGCTTTTGTCAACTAACCTGACCGTTCACAAACGTAGATGAGCTTGTTGACATAAGTACATTCGACCAATATCAAGAGGTTGTGCTTCCAAGCCGAGTGTGTTATCGGCATCGTTGTTTATTTGATAAATGTTACGTCAAAATAAAATATTTATGTGTACGCATTAACTGATGACGTACTGGGTCGTAGTCTACCAACATTAACTACTGGTAGACGCACTTTTAGTAAACAACATTAAGTGCTCATTGGAATGCTTTCTTATGGGGATTACATATTAGTATCTTTACCGTTGAGCATTCATTGATGAGTGATCGAACAAATGAAAGATCATTTTTCTACCTTCACTCTACTCAAGTGCACTTTCATCCTTGCTGTTTCTATCCATTTGTAGTTTACCAACTCGTACACTTAATTGGTACCGTGTTCAGTCACATAATCACGCGCTGTATGTTTCTTTAATACTTATATATTGTCATATGAACCTAACAGCCTGCAGCCTTTAAATACCGTACGTTTTCATCATTACCTTTCTCACCAACTAGTTCGGATACCAACATGCTTGGCTTCGTCAATTTGTACTATTCGGGACCGCACAATGCACTGACCACAGGCGGCTCAATGCACCCTGGGTTTCTCACCCAAGCAGGTGGCTACTTCCCGAACCCACACCAAATACCAATGATGCTGGGTCCTTCAGGCCCGGTTCCGGCCACGTTTGGTTCTTATTCCATGGTTCCTTATCCTTACTCGCAATCTCCCTTTGGCCCTCTTCCCCAGTCAACGCTTCAGCAACAGCACGCCTTCCAAAACGGTTCAATTCCGTCCACTTTTTTCTGGACGGGTCAACCTAATCCCGCTCTCATGAGCTCACCCATCACCCCTAACTCGAGTCCAGCACACTTCAACACTAGTGCAGCAAATCTGGCGTCGGCAGTTAGCGAGCCAATCGGACAAAGTGGACGCAAGATCAGCAGTGTTTCATGTGGTAATCAATTGGTCGATGTAAGTTGTTTGGATTACTTTTTTTGTTCCATTTTATGGAATCCCTGTCTAACTCATAACGAGTTACCTAGTTCGACTTATCAACACCCGTTGATTCAGCAAATAATTGACTATATAGTTCATCTATCAAACTCGTACGATTGTCCTTCGTTTTCTGCAACTGCCCAACTCAATTCACACATGTTTGTTTGCTATTTGTGGACACGGTCTGAATGTCGTTCCATTGATCTGGCTGTTCTAATTAAGGCTGTGTTGATTTTACAAGAAACGTATGGTGTGCAGTTCGATATGCTAGTAATTTGATATCCACATTCTGTGTTAGGTCGGACATCTGTTTATCACTAGACGTCGCAAATGGTAGGATATCACAATGTGGTGATGAACGTAGATTTTTTTGTGTGTGTCCATTGTTGGCAGCCCTATGCATTCCTTGGCACTGGTCGACTATCTTCTTTGCTTTCAGCACCTGTTTTTTTTTAAATCGGATTATTCTCCTAATAGTATTCTGCATGACCCTTCTTCTCCCTCTCATGTTCCGAAATCAGCTTACTTTGGAAGTGAATGCTCGCGAGTACATGCGTGGTTTCCTCGTCCGCAAGTGGGTCATGGAGGCTTATGGGAAAAAAAGTATGTTTATGTGTTTTTCTGTGTCTATATTTGCGTGACTGTGTTTACCCTGAGTCTGCCAACGGTCATCCTTTAACTAGGGACTTGATAATGTGCTCGTCGTAAGTATAATTCTGTTGCGTCAAACTTATTTTGGCTTCCAAATTATACCACTCATGGTTTTACGATATTTACGTACACTGTTCTCTCTTATAAAAGCACTTCATTTTAGCAGTCACCTATGCAAGAATTTTTATTTTAAAGAGGAAACACTTAATTAACCCATGCAGCGACCTCTATCAAAACGTGGACAAAGTAATGTTGCCATCTCCATTTCACCTACTTGTCTATAGTCGACCGAGTCTCGTGTTCGCCGATGGTGAGCACTGTGGGAGACGCGATGTGTACTTAAATGGCTTTCACCAAGTTCCTGAATGTCGTTTGGCTAATGATTTCAAGGAAAGTTTTTTGTTAGATATGATTAACACTGAAACTCAGTAACAAAGCTGGAGTAATCAAATGCCGATCTAAACAGGTGATCCAAACTCGGTGAGTTGTGGCAGTGTGACAGGAAATTGCCCGGGACTAGTAGAAACATTTTCTTCTGGCCTAATTTTAAATCGACAGTATCTGACTTTCATGTAATGGCACTTATAAACGGTGCCCTTCGAAAATATCTACAACTATCATGCACGTGAAACAGTAGCGGTGACTTATCCTGTCCGTCGCCATCCTCGTCATCATAGACCCCGAAACACTGATTCCTTGATGCTTAGCTGCCATTCAACTCATGAAGAAGAAAAAATAGAAGGAATGGGAGAGCACCTGACCACAGGAAATAGCTAAGTCCATATTCAAACAATCAAATTCAAGGTATCTACACCTTAAAAACAAACAAGCAACCGGGCTGTAAGTGAAAGTTAGGCATCGTCAACAGGACAGCTTCCTTACGGCTTTCATTGCCCTAAGTCATTCAGTGTGTTTACTTCACAGACAACTCGGCCAAACATCGACAACATTCACGCCACTGAACTCGAATAGCCGCTATCTCACCTAACGTCTCCAGTCTGCTGTTTCAGTTGCATGCAATGTATATTAATCTAATTTCTCCCTACGTTTATTCGCATCAAGCCTAGTCGTTGATTTATCCGCGCATTGTTGCTTGACAGATGAGTGCTTTTGTCTCATTTGATGGTACGAACAAACAAGCAGTTAAAAGTGTTGCACTTTATTAATAATAAGTCTGCTCGACGATGACCCAAGGTTACTGTACGTTGATTTCGATTACACAGTGTTTAGACTGTTTACCAATATGAGGGGTTTTGGCAGTTTGAATCGGGTACAGAGACTTCATTCTGATGGCTTTCATATCCTCAGTGTTGCTTTGCTGTATATAATCCAGACGCTAGCGATCGCTCTTGAGGGTACATTGCGTTTTATACACATCATTTATGGTCCGTAAATTAGATTACTGAACTTAAAATCATGATATCAATTTCGGTTCTCAGACGTTTTGACATCCTGGAAATAGCTACCCGGTAACGCAGTTGTCTCATGTGTGATATATGTAATGCAACTTATGTGTACCTCAGTTTGGATTTTCCGGCTGTACGCTTTGCTGGACACCCATACCTTTACATAGTTGGAGCATTTGTGATATATCAGTGAACCTTATAGGACTGGTGGCTTACCAGGACACTTACTGACCGCTTTCATTCTACCTCTTCTCTATCACATCATTTGCGTACAGCGTCTCTCGGTCGTCGTGGGTGGAAGGTCTATTATGCTCGCCTACGTGATCTGGTGCTTTATTTGTACAAAAATGCTGTGATTGCGAATGCGGCCAGTCGTGCGGAAGAGTTGCATCAACTTCACCATCAACAGCAGCAACAACAACAACATTGTTTGAATCAACTCGTGGCTATGCAGCAGCAACAAGTTGACTTCATGCAACAACAACAACACTCGCTGATGATTCAGTCCGATATCGAGACAGATTCGGAGGAGCCGCCTGTTTCCGAATCCTCGACCCGTATGGATGAGGAAAACATTGGCCTGAAGGAAGCAACGATTGATATTAATCACACGGAACGGGATGCAGTATGCGTGTACGTTGATGGTTTTTGTTTCCTCATTCATATGCAACTGTGGTTCTCTTTTGTTCTTTGTGGACTTTTGTGGTGCCCAAAACTTCGATATAAAGCGATTTGAGATAGTGGATGCGCAGCGGATGTCTAACTTGAAATGTAAGTTTGTAGGCAGTATACTCATCTGAAAGTTTGCCTAAATATGTATATTCAGGTTGAATCCTTGGACAGTGACCCCGTCGCATAACTGACACTGTTTGGTGTATGGACTCGAATGGGTACTGTGAATAGCCGACCATTTTAGGATTACATGGCTCATTCAATCGAACATTCGTACACATTCACGTCAACCATACATCGGGTTCTGTGTACTCCCGTTTCCCAGCACGCTCACCAAAAACGTGGAAGATAACGGCGATTGCATTTGCAATAATAACAACATTGATAATAACAGCAGTGATATTACTAACCATCACCTTGGTTCTCAAAGGTTGCATCGCTGAAATTTACAACCCAACTTTTAATTCGCTCTGGGGTTCTGGAGTTAGTTTTAACGAGTTTATCAGTCGAATTCGTTTAATAAACTAAACATGCACATACTACGACCTGTTCGAATTTTTTTCTCCATACTTTTGATAAGTAATAATCAGACACTGTCTTTATCATACGAAAGTTTGCTTGTTTACTTTATGTCTTTTGCTAAACAGCTCTGGATGAATCGATACGACCTGTGCATGAATAATTATTACACAATTGAAAATTTGTTCAGACAAATGCTTCTCCTGGTCAGTATAGCGAGAGTATTGAACGGGAATACTCATTACAAACCACACGCGAGTTTTTTGAGAAGCTAAACCTAAAGACAAAATGATGAGTTACTAGAGATTACTTCCTAAAAGAATCACAGTCTTCTATTTCAGGAGACAGAAGGTATTTATTGTCAAACTTCTCGGGAGGGGAGTTATTGCAAACACGATTGACCTCCCCGAACTTAGGAAGGTGCTGGCGAAAAATATATCGGTGTTTAAAGTCAGCTAATCAGCATGTTGGTCGTCTGGTATCGTCATTCTGTAGGGTTGAGTTCGTCTCTAGAGACACGTCAAAATCTGTTTGCCATGTCAACTTCATTAAACGATGCGCCCCGATGTTTTATGATTCCAAGCGACGTCCTGTTTCTCCCGTACACTTGGTGATCAAACCTAATTACGCACCGTCATACACTGATAGTTTCGTAGTCATTCAGAAAGTAGTCAGTTTTGCGTGTACCACCGGTAGGATTCTATATTGGCGACATATAGAAACTAGTGTATAATAAATTGCGTGTAGGTTGACTAGATCGATTCATTAAGGAGGTCCGGTCCGTAGGGTTGGATAAGTTTCCAGCTCAAAAAAGAAGACAACGTCGGAAAGTTGAAGCTGACGACTCCAAAAAAATAACTTTCGATTGTGATGAATTTTGGCTTGGAAAGGTCGGTTGTGTGCGGAACCAAAGTGTTTCATGGTACACAATTACTCGACAAACCCTTCAATGATAACTTTGAATTTGAGGACAGTGCACGGCTGCTCCCGCGTATTGTTTTGGCAACAAGTTATAATAGTATATTTTTTAAATAAACTTACGGGTAATGCCAGCAAAAGAGTGTATACAATCATGCGAAAAAGTAAATCATAAAAGATAGTGCTTGGTTGAAACTGTTAGATTACTGTTCCACCAGAGATTTCGTGAATAAAAAACAATGGCAAACGGATTTCGAACTTTCGACGACTCTATCTCACATCAAACTGTGCCAAGCGTTTTGACCAATTTTTTGGTCGTCCTCTGCGTGTTGTCCGTTGTTCAAGAGCACAACTGGTCTCGACTGCAGATGCATGGTACATTTGTGGCTAAGGAGAGTTACTTGCGGTTAACATTGAACTGAGTGGGATGACCTCCTGTTTCAAGTAGGCTGGTTTCAGTCAATCATTGAACACAGATTCATTTTGTCTAAACCTCTTAATAATGTAACGCTTTCCATCATGCTTGATCACTTTGAAGGAACCAGTCTAGTGTAACTTTAGTGGTTTCATGAGGGCATCTTGATGCTTAGGCACAAAGTCACAGATGGGTTCATTTGAGAATTTCATTCTCACTTCCAGTGGTGTCGAGTCAACCTGAGCTAAAGGTTAACCATGTGCTGACCTAAACTGGTAATAAAGTCCCTAACTGGACCTAAGCTTATTGGTGTCGAATCGATTACCCTGAAAGGATAGTACCCCGAACTGCTTCGTAGGTTGTGCAGCCAGTGTCCCCATTAATAGTCGACTGATTCTCCGGAGGAACTAGCGACAAATGTTTCTTCCATTTTTTAATTGGAACTGGTGCAAGTGCCCATTAGTTATGCATTGCTGTAGGTCGGCACTAGCAGTGACATTTCCTGAATAAGGAGAAGACGAGCATCAGGATCGCATCTGGTAAAACTGAGGTTAGCGGTACGACAAAGAGCTTCATCAACCACTAGGAGGGCTGCTTTAACTTCGGATGAGGGTTTTAAGGACTGATGTTTTAAGTGGACTAAGTCTACTCGATATTAAGATACTTATGTAATGGGGAAAGAATCGGCAACAATAATTATTATCACAGACAGTAATACATCGTTGGTCACCTATGTGAAACTCTGTGTTTATATTTTTTGGAACTTCCTTCGTTTTGTGTGTGTAAAGGCAATGTTCCGTGCTTGATGTGCCATGTTCGATCGCCTAGTGTGTAGCACAAACGTGTGTGCATCTGTCAACATCGAACGGGGCCGGTGTATTCGGGTGCGACCCACAAAGTCGAGTCGTTACAGTGCAAGTTTATACACAACCTGCACCGCTGCAAAACGTACGTTTTGTCATATGTAGCGCAGTGTGTGAGAGACCCAATCGAACGTAGGGCAACATCAAATTGATACATTTACTGTTTGGTTGCTGTTGTTAGGTATTGCACTAGTGTGATAAAGCGTCCGCTTGGTGTTAGTTGTCTTGGGGGTATAGCGCTTTAGTAATTTTGGGTGTCCCTGCAACGGGAAAGTTACAGGCACAGGGTTTCACAATGAGCGTATTGTGAGCTTCCATCCTGACAACGTATCTAAGCTTAGGCAAACCTTGTCTTTTGGATCCAGACCAGGAGATCGGTACTATCCTACGAAACTGTTCTATGACGTTAAATCTCTTACTTTGTTAGTCCATGCGCCTTATGCCTAAACCAAGTCGTGTTGGTGATGAATTGGTACTTGCGAAACATGTTTGGGTCGTCAAAGCCTATCTTGTAACAATTTTAGCAATATCATCAGTATATGAGGACTCGTTTGTTTCTAAAACGTGCTGATGAACTGCGCTATTGTTTATTCATTGCTTGTATAACACACTCTGTAGACAACTAAGTTTGGCGGCATTCTCAAATTCCCCCAGTAATTTAGCAGTATTTCCTTCGGTTGGTTAATACACTGTTTTCCGTTAACGATTATATTTAAATTAATTTAGATGGACCTTCTTTCTTGTCGTAGTGACTCGTTTTCCTTTATCATTCCTCCTGCAGCACGATTGGAAGTGTTATTTTAATCGTCTTGGACTAGTGTGTATGCTGGGAGGTCTCTCTCCCACTCATGTTTTTTCCTTGTTGGTTATCATTGTTTTACTTGCCTGTTCTGGCAAGCGCACTTTTGTATATTGCGTGCGCTACACCGATAATATGACGTGATTTTATTGTAACCATTGTAAAAAAGACTGGCATCAATCTCCACATATTTTAACCAAGTTACATGGCCGAACATGAATGTGCCGTGGTTGGGGCTACTGTTCGCTACAACATCGATGGAGTTAATTCGAAACGAAGTTCCTAGAGAATGACCAGTCAGCATTCTGTTCAAAATCTGTACGCTGATGGCTACGAAACTGGCAACTTGTCGTCAGATAACTTTTGTAACCGTCGATTTTTAATGCTCATGTGGTCTCCGACTCGAACCCTTAACCTACCGACTTTATGCCATGGATCGGTTGAGTTCTTAGTGATCCATTGATTATAGCATTTTTCATTCACTACATATTCATTTCAAACTTTGGTAATATTGTTGATTGAGGTCCGACGTGGTAAGCGTCCCCAAATGAAGGGGCAATTTTGTTCATATTGATTTTGACCGAATTTTGTGTATGCGATGTTTAAGTAGTAAAAGTGCACGACTATCACTCACACAATCGCGGATTGGGCCTTTTTGGTTCGCAGCTGATGATTGTTCGTTCTAGAGAGTATTTGGGATTTAACCGAACAAGTGTTACTAAAGTTGGAATATTCACTTGTTCTAGGTAGTGTGAATATACGTTCGTTTCTGCGTACTTGCCTAGTGTTCCGTGATGAACAAATAAAGCACTTACAACAAATGGACATGATCTTTGGCATGCGCTAAATGACCTGTCGACTTCTACTGTAGCTGTTACATACCAACCAGGGTAGATCTGCTCAAATTTTGAGGTAGTCTATGAAATACTGTTCAGCCAACGATATAATGAGACTTATGATAGGCGTTTGTAAATGAACACATGTAAAATATGTTAACAACAGTGGATGTCGGATACGACAAGTTTTCTAACACAGTCGGAGGCGTCAGTGATCTAAACAAGTGGTACGAATGATTATTT
This sequence comes from Paragonimus skrjabini miyazakii, assembly GCA_014338405.1. Taxonomy (NCBI): domain Eukaryota; kingdom Metazoa; phylum Platyhelminthes; class Trematoda; order Plagiorchiida; family Troglotrematidae; genus Paragonimus; species Paragonimus skrjabini miyazakii. Next base: position 102,569 of record JTDE01000741.1, read on the forward strand.
CGAGGTATCTTAGTCTATATTCTAGCAACTGTGGGTGGATTGCGATTCGAAATGAATCAGTTCAGTCCGCAACTTTGGGTGATTTTACGAAAGACTGCGGTCCGAAAATCTCACTATGTATTCTTCCTGATTGACCGTTCGATCGCATATCTTGGATTTCTTAAAATATAAACTAACAATCTTCCAAGTTACTCACGCGATCCTCAGATGAGCATTATTCACTGAAGTGAAGGATGAATAGAGTAAATCAGGAATTTTTCATGAAAAACCCAAACACTGTTAGGTCAATTTGGGCTTGTAAACTTTTCGCATGTCAGTGTGCTTTATTTGAAATTATAACAAGCGTGGATCAAAACTGTGCTTACCGGATTATCGTAATCCGAATATTCCTGAATTTGAACTTCCTACATATGCAACAAAGAAATGACAACAGTCGTATTATTGCAGGTAATTATTACTTCGGTGATGTTTGACAGGTTCACCTAATGAATTGGACTCTAAATAGTGACAGCTGCTCACGATCGGCCTAGTTGCGAACACAAGACATCCCGGAAAACAGGTGACTTCGCAACGGTTTGTCCAATCAGGAGTGGCGTTTAGACACTAGATCTCCGACTAGTCAGTTGTTTGACTGCTCCTTGTATTGTGAGTCATGTTATCGATGTAATGATTGAGTATTTGTTGCGCCTTTAGTTCAGGACGTAGTCAATATGTGATTGTTGTATTCGTCGTCTTTGCATGCAATGTACCAATGCATAAGCAGTGTGCACGATTGAATGTAAACGAGGTTAGTCGATGTTAGTCGATATGACTGCGATAAACTAGTCACGTGAGTGATCAGATCTAACTGTACGACTATGACACATGTGCGAAGTCGATGCGTCAGACAGTTGATGACAGCGTCTGTGTTTTGTACACAACAACTAGAGGATATTTCGTGATAAACTAGTGGCTTTAGAATAATGTACACTGGGTCATGGTGATCGCTTTCAAGATAACAGTCCGCCTAGTCCTGGTTTTCCATTTCTGCGGATTTACTAGGCTCAGCTATTCGGGTTAGTGAGTGAGAACCATTGATGTATTGCTGTGTATGATGATGATGACTCGGATCTTTCATTGTTACCTCGGTGTGGACATGAGTTATAAAAACGAATGTTACTTTGGATTCTCAGCATTGAAACAACTCTATTGTTTTTATTCTTACCTCCATACGTTATCGACTCGTGTCGTCATCGCATAATGACGTAAGACACCGATCAGTAAGTATCTAGAGGCTTAGTGGGTAATTTGTACAGTCACCGTACGTCACTGTACGTCTCTGATCGGGAAAACCAGTTGGTCATGCTTCCGAGTCACTAGTCCTGACCGCAAACCCTATTACCTAATCTGTCTAACCGAAGGTGTCAGAGGCCGAATGTAATGTAGATGACATTTCACTTTCAGACTGTGGGCCATCCTTCTTACCTCGGCTGTTCACAACAAATCACTTGGTGAAGACTGGACCAAGTTTAACCCACCTGCTTTCAGGCTGTCCAAACTCAGATAACAGGGGGCGTGTATGATTAATTGTCATGGAGCAACCGAGCGTACGCCTCATCACCAGCACCGTTGCTATCGTATAATCCTATAGAGCCTCGTTATTCCCTTCGGTTTATGCTGTTTCTGATAGCATCATGTTTATGAGCGGGCAGATGATCCATTAAAGCTGTAGATGTAACTAAATCTCCATCAAATTCTTTATGTGTTAGTTCTGTATTGCTGGCGTAATTGTTCTGTTAACACCGTAGATATAGTGCTCTGTCATGTGCAGTTCACTCACACAGTTGCTGTGTGCCGTCATCCCCGAACGAACAGATGGATACTTCAGCTGTACCACTGATTATTTTTACTTTCGAGGAGTTCGAAGAGACGTCTTCAAAGGTCGTCAGTTTTTGTTACCTGTCGCTTTGCAACATACAAGTTCACACGTGGGCTCGGTGTTGTCAGAATATTAAAACCTGGTATGGACGTTACCATGGAACACAGCTTATCTGAGCTCACGTGTTTCATCAGTACAACTGTAATCAATAGTGATCACATTATGTAAGTACGTTTATTTGCATACTGGACACCTTCAGAACAACTTCCATTACTGTTTTGTCTTGTATTTTCTAGGTCTAAGAGGATACTCGATCAACTAATGCCTTCAATTGGGCTGTTTTCATCCTGTTTGAAATGTAAGATTTTCCGCTGAGGAAACCTTGAAACGAACATCACTTTCGAAGTGCCACGCGCTCATGTGACTTAAACGACTGCGAGAGTTTCAGAACACTTTCTTTTGAACTGCTTTTGTACTATTTCTCGAGTGTTACTTCATCATTTTGTGATACTTTTCCGCTCGTCTAGCAACACCTGACGCAATTGTCTAATTATGTACTCTGCTCTTCTTCAGCACTGACCCTTCAGCTGATGATCCTGATACGAAAGTCTCTTCGCAGAATTCTGCAACCGATAGTAGGCCAAACATAGAATCAAGCCTAGGCGATGCCACAACAAATGCCACTCCTGCGCTGCAATCTGTATGCCCTACCTCCCCAACCAATGTGGCCGGAGACGTTAGTACGCCTTTGGAGGTAACATCTCTCAATGTACCTCCGTTGAACCTGCCATCACAAACGCCGGCCTTTCCGTTCCTAAATGGTCCGACGTTTGTACTTCCATCAATTCCACCTCCTGAAACTGCCATCCGAATCGCTCATGCAATTGCTTCTCGAGCGACGGATTATGTGAAGAAATCTAATGTGTTTCGTCTGAAAACAAGAGAGGGTGCAGAATACTTGTTCGAAGTCACGTGAGTTCTAATTTATACTTCCAGTTGCTCGTCTGTTTTTGTTGCTTGCCTCCATAAAGTGCTTTTTAGAATCCTCTGCCATTCGTTGATGTCTGACGTACTGTTAACCTTGTTGGATGACGTTCATCTTGGGTTAACAGTTTGCGCCAAGTACTGTCATAAGGGCTATAGGTGACGGTGATGTAAATGTTTCTGATTTTCGGTCTGTGACGCGAAAGGTTGTCGGTTTCACTCGTGTTTAGACGATTCCCTCTGTTCCATGAATCCCAATGAAGACGTAACCGGTCGTGATGGGATGTTTGTTAGTTTAGAAGGGAATGTCACGAAACAACCGTCTTTTTTCATTAACTTTACTGTTCAAACCAAATTTACGTCGTTGTATCATGAACAATCTGCAAACAGACCGTATTTTCGTCTTGAAAGTGTTACGATCTAGAGGCAACACGAGACAATATCTAATTCGTTAAAACAGTAACGAGCTGTAGGCTACCGGATATTTTCGGCTATACAAATCCTAATGCATAACAGTGGCAATTTATCAGAATGGTCATAAGATGAGTGCTACTATTGGATGGTTAGGTGAACTTGTCGTTTATGTTTTCGCTCTATTGGTTTCCGTCGTTCAGAGAAAAGTTGAGTTTTTGTCTTACAAAACACTAAACCACCAACGAATTATCAGAGTGAGTGCAATGGTGCACTTGCTGATAACCTAGCTTGTTTTCATGATTGAATTGCACGGTTTCGTATGTACATTCTTTAATCCTCTAAGGCTTCAAGCATATTTAAATGAATGCAATTAATCTTATTAGTTAGTTAACAGTCGATCATTTTATTCCGATGGAACCACGCCGGCGGTGTATGTGAAACAGTTTAGGAATGGGGATTTCAAGTGCAGCCTATCTGTTGGGCGTTCTTGTATTACTAAGAAAGCATGTACGGAATTTCGGCGGCGTTTCTTTTTGCGTTTTATGTGTCCTACCTCAGTGCACCTGTCAAGTAAACTGTGGTAGGCTCATTAGTGAAGCGTGTCTTTCGCGTGGGACGAAAGTCCGTCTTTTCAAAACGACGAACTACAATTACATTGGAATTCTGATGCGTTCGGTTGGGTGAGACTTTCAGTCGTCCATTTGAATTCGAGTTAGTACAAGATGTCCAGTTTTGTTTCTCCGTTTTGCGTGAAAACAGAACGCTAACTATGTACGTTGCTGTTTTTCGTGTGTGTTGCGGTGTTGGGTACTTACACTTTAATGATTGTTGTCCTAGCTCTTGGTTCATAATGCGCTTGACACTCCGAAGTGTTTGATGTCAAATACTATTTTATTGAAAGACAGCTGAAACATTAACGGCATATAGGGGAGAACTTTTCGATCTTGTGTATGTGTGCGTGGTATGTGATTTATTCAGCAACAATCTAATCTTTGATATCAGTGTCATCATCATCATCATAGACAGCAATACACCAGTGGTTCACACTGATGCTTAACTGCCACACAACCATGAAGAGGAAGAAACAAACCCTGTTTAGGAAAAGAGAAAAAAAGGGAAAGGGTAGGGGACCGAACCGCTAAAAATAGCTACGTCCACATTCAAACATAAAACATCAAGGCGCCTACACCTTGCAAACAAACTACCGAGCTGTAAGTGAAAGTAAGCCGTAATCAGCGAGACAGCTTCCTCACGGCTTTCACTGCCCCGCGTCATTAAATGCACTCACTTCACAGACAACTCGGACAAACAACGACAACATTCACGCCACTGAGCTCGGTTAGCCACCATCTCACCTAAAGTTTCAAGCCACCGACTCTGTGAGTCGCGAGGGCTCCAGCCCAAGAGACGAACCCGACCTACCGTGACCAACCCCTCCGTGAACGATTTCATTTATCTACCTGTCCACCTCGCACCTTGCGCCAACTGACCGCAGCTTTGGCAAACAGTGCTTGGTGTGGCAAACGACTAGCTGGCATCCTTAGTACGTGGCCTGACCCTCTAAGTCTGTGCAAATGTAGTGACCAGACAAGAGAACTCGTTTGACAATCATTTTCAAACACCCGCTTCCTA